>JANHQD010001775.1:0-19398 GCA_024721195.1 Marasmius sp. AFHP31
CTGACAACGCTGACTCTCACCTGCTGAGATCATAGAAGCAAGGGTGGGAGGCCGGGAGATACTCGGCCTTCAGAATTGGAATCCAGATTAGTCCCGTTTCGAACGGCCTCCTGCAGGCTTGCCTTGTGTTTTCAGACATTCTAAGCGGTTTTAGACCTTTTCTGTCCCCCTTTCCGCCGTGGGCGTATCGCGTAGCGCCTTTGTGGCTGAGGTGTTGTGGAGGCGGTGAATTATGGCCGACAGCGAGCTGACAGTTTGTCGCTGAGATCTGAGTACAATATGCCGGTGTGAAGGATCTTGCAATTGGCACTTGTGGAGGCGTGTTGTGGAGGCGAGGACGGTCCGGGCACCTGTTCAGGGCAGTTTTAACTTATGATATGTCGGTACCGTGGCAGCATGCATTGCACGTTTTTGGTGAAAATCAAGCCAGGTGCCCTTTCCGAATGCAAGTGTTGTTGATTCTTGTCAGTCTCGAACGATTTTCCGGGACAGGATAATGTGCGTTGAGGAGCGCTCATCCTCGCTTCACTGTTTGACTGTCACCACATCATCGCATCAGACAGGGCTGAACCAACGGCATTCATGACTTGATAGTCTCGTGTCACCACCGATGCCGACAATGTTGTCGCTGAATCCTCTACGGAGAGGCCACGAGCTACACAGAATCAGGAGACTCACTGCGACAAAGTTCAACTCGTATTCCACATCCATAATCAACATCCCCAAAGCCAACATCTATCCTTTCGGCGCGGCAACCAGGAAAACTCAGCCAGTCTTCACAGACGTAGAATGGAAGGTAGAGAAGGGAGAAAGCTGGGCAATTGTTGGTAGTGGTTCTGGTGAAAAGAACTTGCTGTTTCAAGTGAGCGTTGCTTTTTTTCCCCTGGTCAAGTTGGCAACTTGCCATTGACGAGAACGCTAACCATTCATTGTACACGTATAGACCTTGCTAGGGCACCTAAAAATATCGCCGTACCCCTCTGACGGTTTATTCCCGTTCCTTGCGCCTCACCACGACCCTACAACCGCGATCTCTATCGTTTCTTTCACCCATCGACCTCGAGGTGGAGGTAACACGGATTTCTACGACTACTCTGCACGATACGGCGCGGTACACGAAGAAGACAAGGTTACCCTACGAGAAAGCCTCCATGCCAGTCTCGGACTCGTCAAGGACCCATTTGCAGAGACGGAGCAAGAGTTGAAGCTGTCTACGGATGACCAGAAGACTTTTGATGAACTCGCGGAGAAGATGGGACTGGCGCCCTTCATGGATCTACCGATCATTGCGTTGAGCAACGGACAGACTAGACGTGCGAGGATTCTCAAGGCGGTGTTGAGGAAGCCGAGCATAGAGTTGTTACTGCTGGACGAACCGCTGAGTGAGTGAATGGACGTCCTTTCTTCCTGTGCTTCTACTTATGAATACTGCCTACAGCTGGATTGGACGTTCAAGTACGGCCAAAACTACTTTCTCTTCTACATAGACTCCATCAATCCGAACGGCCACGAGTCATACTTGGTCTTCGAAGTCATGATGATATACCCGAGTGGATAACACATGTTGCAGCAGTCGGCAATAGACGAATACGGATAGGCAGTCGAGAAGACTATCTGCAGGGTTCGTTGACGACCAACGCGCAAATATACGCGACGAGCAGTGCAAGCGCCAGCGAGCCCACACCTGAATCACAGAAGACCACTGGAGAGTTGGTCGTGGACATGAAAAACGTCCGAGTGGAGTACTCCGGGCGACAGGTATGTGAACCTTCTCAGTACGATCCCCCCACACAAGCTCACTCGTTCAAACCAGGTCCTCAAAGACATCAACTGGCAAATTCGACAAGGCGAACGATGGCACCTCCAAGGCACCAACGGCTCCGGCAAAACCACCTTACTCTCCATGCTCATGGGCGACCACCCACAATCCTACACCCAATCTCCCAACTGCTACCTTTCCCCACAGACACCCACCATCCCGAGACACCTACGCCTCTTCTCGCATCCACGCCGTTCGATCCCAACGCCACATCTCCAATGTGGTTCCCTGATCGGGGTTCTTAGCCCGGAAATTTTCGACGCGTTTCCCCGTAGGGTGAGTGTTTCTTGTTCTTGTTCGTTACCCCGTTGTTCGGGTGTTACTATAGCACTTAGCGTTATGATTGACTTCTCGATCCTTTTTTCCTTCTTGAAGGCAAACATGAAAGTATGGGACGTCATCAGTACCGGATTCGACGGTGGTTACGTCCCCCGCGGTACCGTTGGGCTCGGCCTCGGTATTCGTGGCGAAAGTAAAAAATACGGCCCAGCTGAGATTCGCGAGTTCGTTGAGGGCGGGTCGGAGGAGAAGTGGCGTTTGGAGCGTATGCGACACGTTTTTGAATCTTTGGGACCGCGTTCTTGGGGTGGGAAGGATGCTCAGGAAGAACAAGAGGGATTCGCGAAGAGGAATTTTGTGAATTTGTCTGTTGGGGAGCAGAGGATGGTTCTGTTGATGCGTGCGTTGGTTGCGAGACCCAAGTTGGTGTTGTTGGATGAGGTGTGGAGCGGGATGGATGAGGGAATGGTGGAAGCTGCCAGGAGGTACCTTCGAGGAGAGGGTGTCGGGAAAGACCAGGCGGTTGTGGTTATCACGCACTGGGAGGAGGAAGTACCTTGGGGTGATGCAGATGGCGTTCGAAGGTTCAGGTTAGATGGTGGTCAGGGACGCGAAGTGTAGCACCTGTGAGAAATTGATGCTATCTCCTTTCTCGTCATATGTTTGACTCTCTGAGGGCAGGCTTGTTACCAGAGACGCGGAAACCTTTTTCTTCATACCCAAGTATCAGGTCTCAGGTTGGTAGCGCGATCATACCTTTCTTTCAGGCTTCCGTCAAAGAAGGGCAGTCCAAATTAGAATGGTATTACAAACTTATGTTTGTCTTTGTAAGTCCCGGTCTCAATCCGGAGCACAAACCGGGTCCTCTCCAACACATAAGATGGAGACGAAACGACTGATGGCCAAAAAAAAACACCACGACCTTACTCCATTGCTGACCTGTGCAGTGTCCACACCCATACCATACCCAGACTCTTGTCCGGAGCGTGGTGGACAACATTAACGTGTTTGTTGATTGATTCGTTGAGGCATGCGATTCTTACCAACACGACAAACGCTCAACAGCCGAGCACGCCCCCTGAGCTTCACACACTTCTCCGTCGGTGCAGAAATTCCACCGATGTATGAGTCTGTTGTGGTCCGTTTTCCGGGTTACTTATGATTTGTCTAGGTATCACGGGGGGGATTTAGCTATCTCGTACCTCGTACCTCACGCTCGGTTTTTTGTCGCCTTCGAAGATCGACGACCGACGACCAACGACCGACTCAGCCACTATGGGACTCCCATACAACCTGTTCCCTCTATACTGCACCGCCATCGTTCCCACTCAAGTATGCTTCATCACTCTTTTTCTCGGAGCGCTCGCTGACTTGGGCCTTTGGGTATCAGATCATAAACGACCTCATCCTAGACTCTGCCTCTGACCCATACGTCACCCCCGCCCCCGAATTCCTGTTCATCGAAAAACGGGACCCTCACATTCCGATGTACCTCACCTCAGAAGGAGGTGGACTCCTTCGACCCGACCAAACTATCCAATCTGATTTCGTCGGAGCCTCCACCTCTTCGATCGCTTCGTACACCGCCACTTGCACACTCCCCGGCGAGTCCTTTTCGAGATGCATCAGCGTCGTGTTGGACGAACGGTCTGTGAGGGATCGGACGTGTCTCGTCGTTCGGTGTACGAATACGAATATGAAGAGGGCACGGGTAACACAAGTTCGGATACCGTTCACGTTGGCTGGGTGTTTGTTCGGTGTGCATACGGGTTTGGGGCTGGGGATGGATGATATGGTTGCGAGGATGGATAAGAATGGAGTGTTTAGGCTGTGATTTGGACTTGTACTCTGAATCTATGTATATGTTTTTGGGGATCTCGGGTTTGTCGTTGATGTTGCGTTCGGTTTTGCGGCGTGTGTATAGGCAGGGGTGGTGTACGATATAGTTTGGGCGCTATGGACTTACTATGTACATACTACTTTCCACGATTGTGAATGGACAACGAAAGGGTACATGATGTACTCATACCATGACTACACGAAGGGCGTTTTACAGGAAGATTAGGTGTAAGTACCATTACGAAGGACGTGGAGGTACAGTAAGATACTTTGAATTTATACACGACGCAATCAAAAAAGGACAAAAGAAAATATAGCTAATATCAGGTATCCCTACCCCTCTCCCTAGGTCCTCGGCTTCGACATCGACATCCTCCACATCCCATCCTCCGCCCTCTCCAACCCATGAAACAAGGTATACCCCCGCAAAAAATCCACCCGTCGCAAGGGCGTAAATACTAAGTCCTCGTCCCCAACCGCACTAACCCTCCTCTCCTTCGCAGTCAAAATGCGCGTCTTATCCTCATACGACAACATCAAAAAAGGATCCGAAACCGGTCGTCGCATCTCGCGTATGATAGTCAATATCACATCCCCGACGGTAACCCCAGCGTTGGATAAGACATCAACGAACCAAGGCAAGCGCGGATGGAACAACCGCATAAATTGGCAGGATGGGAATCCTTGGACTGCAGGTGCGAGGAGGTCCATCGTACTGAACGCCAGTGGACAAACGTGGGTGTGTGGGTGTGGGTGCATCTGAGGTAACCGTAGGTCCACACTGATCGGAACGTGCACGGCGTTGTACAAGAGCAGTCGGTGGAGTTTGGGGAAGGAGTGGTTACACGTCGACGTCGTCGAAGTCTGATTTCTGGAATCAGGACAAAAGTCTATGATCTGGACGTCATCCTTAAAGCGGACTGTATGTCGTGGAGCAGGTCTCGAGCTCTGGGTCGACGAAGAGGCAAATTGTGGCGCGAAGCCTGCGTTGGTCGGACCCATCGCTGGACCGACATACATCGACCCATAGTGCGAGTACGGGTACCCAACCGTCGTTAGGCGAGGTGCGTGCAATCGAGAAGACGTCGTATCCAAAGGAATAGTTGGAGCCGGTCCGTGGCTGAGAGGAACGGTGGAAGCCGGCACTCTTTGCGCTCTCGCATCTCGCGGATATGCGAAAACCGAATAGTCCGTATCGGTCACAGGACGTGGTACGCTCATCGTTGCCTCTTTTCGGTACACATAAACGGACGAGTCCGTCGCGACGGGTCGCTTTTTCTTCTTGTCGATCGAAGAACGATCACTGGACGCTGAGGACCGTTCAGAGTTTGGTGGACACGGTGGACAGCGAAACGAACCGTTCAAAAGACTCGTTGACCGTACCCTTGGTCGATGTGCGTTGCTTTGGGGTACGAAAGAAGACTGGTATTGGTTGTTTGCGTAGAACATGGTAGGTGGGTTCTTGACGTTCAGGGTCGACGGTGGCGGAAAAGAAAAGGAGAAAAACGCGTTCGTTCGACTTGAAGTAATCAAAAGAGCTAGTCAACCGTGTCCTTGATGAGATCTAGCCAAAGTGATAAGTATCGCGTAAAAAAACGACGTAGCAATCCTCGAGCAAGCACGTACCACTCGGCGAGGTCTTGGTTCAAGTGCAAAACGAAAAAAGTCTGAGGTTGCGGAAACGATGGGAGGACTCCGCTCCGAAATGAAAAGTTTGGGTCGATTTGGCCTACTTCTCTGGCATTAGCTAACTTCCCTACAAGGGAAGTCAGTGCCACTGGTATGTAAGCTTCGAACTTCAAGAAGAAACTTTGATACCTGATTGAAATGATGTACGGACCCATGAGTCGATTCTTGACGACCGTACCTGGAATGATTCAATGCATTGCTGTTACTTGCTGTTACAATGGCTTATTGAAAAAAGTTAAATGACTTTTTACGGCTTACGGGTGAGATTTGAACAACGAAATGTAAGGGCAACGGCGACGTTTTGAGACTCTGGAGAACGTCGTGGGGCCTGGGCTGGTCAGCGGGAAAAGTGCGGCCGACATATTATTTTTAGCGGTGTTTGCCGATCTTCAATGAACGCCACAACTGGAGATTCTCAGCGCTCGATCCTTGGAAGTTGGAACGAGGCTCACAGGACTTTGTCGGTACTTTGCTGTACCCTTGCTGTACCTTCGCGAATCATTCACACGCATGGTGGGTCCAAGACTCCAAATCCATGGGCCGCCCGTGCGGGTTTAGCAAGGCCGATCAGAGTTTTCTCCTTGTTCTAGGGACGCCGCCAGGATTCAGCTTCAGAGCTTGTGATTCTTGTCCTACCTGAGAGAATTGGGGTTGTCCTTCCGTCGATTCTCTCAAGGAAATCGTTGCGCGAGAAGTCTTTCAAATTTCGTGATTGACCGTGTATACAATTATCCCAACCGTTTGTGTTTACTTGTACAGTATATATGGTAAAATACATCAATTTGTTGTTGCAATAATTGATTCAGTAAAGACTGCAGGTCGTCGTCGTCGTCGTGATGGTGATCAGATAAGAAGTTTACTTCCTCTCGCCGAGACCGACAGCATCCTTTGCCTTGTCAAGCATGGATTGCTGTGGAGGCCAAGTCAGTCAGTTTTTCGACGACAAGGTGAACATGGGAAGCTACTCACATCGTTCTGGTTAGAGTTGCTGGAGAAGGTATCGCCGAGCTTCTGTCCTGAGGACTTCTCGCTCTGGGGTTGCAAGCTGGATGCAGCACTGTCGCCGGTGCCCTTGAACTTGTCACCGAGGTGTTCGGTAGTAGATTTCTGGGAGTCGGGCTAGAGGACGATGATGGTCAGATCGATTACAATCGGTGAAAGATAAAGATTACACTGACCTTGATGGCAGCCTCAGCCTTGTCAGTGAAAGATTGACGGCCAGTGTCGGACATGGTGATTGTTATGAGAGTGGTTGTAAGTTGAGTGGGTAAAAGTGGATGAGTTTGTAAGGAAAACCTATCGAGTTAGTAGACCTTTTATACCTTTTACTAGCCTTTCCAAGCCACCAAGTCCAAAGCAAAGTCGAAAGCGGTGACGTATGGATGACGGGTCTACTTGACGCGCAGTTACAGGGTGTCCCAGGATAATGACGCGTTGTTGACATCGCCACCATGTTCATGTCTCTATATGTCTCTATTGGATAGGCTTACTGTATTGTACTGGGACCTGAACGTATGGCCCGTATGCTGAGGGGGACAGAAAGGGGGATGTGAGGGAATCTGTCTCTCGAACCGGAACTTGTGAGGGTGAAGGCGTTCACAGGCCATGCGGCGATCGGATTCGGATCGAGGGCGATTGAAGGGACTCTGAGTCACGGGCGACGGGCTTCAGAGCCTCATGCCACTGGACTGAGTGACGTCATATTCGCATCGACGCGTCGCGTCCCGCCATCCTGACGTGGGTCGACGTGGTAGCGGCGACCAATTGTCTGGACGACTATGTTCCGTGAGGGTATATAAAGGGGACCACTAGCTCGTCGTTTCTTCACTCAACTCACCCACTCATCAACTTTCTCAACTTAACAACTCTCTCATCACAATCATCATGTCCGACCACGGCCGTCAATCTTTCACCGACAAGGCTGAAGCTGCCCTCAAGGTCAGTAACCCCCTCATTATCGACGATCGTGCTTGATCTGATCATCGTCATCATTATCCTTCAGCCCGACTCTGAGAAGTCCACCACCGAGCACTTTGGTGACAAGCTCAAGGGACACGGCGACAGCGCTGCATCCACCCTCCAGCCCCAGAGCGAGAAGTCAACCGGCCAGAAGGTCAGCGACAGCCTGAGCGGTAACTCTAACGAGAGCAACGTGAGTCGATCTTCGGACCACACACACCTTAAATAACTCGCTAAATCTCTTCTCTTCTCTCTTCTCAGAAATCCATGCTCGACAAGGCCAAGGATGCTGTCGGCCTCGGTGAAACCAAACAATAGATCACCGACCAATGTTAGCGCCTGAGCCATTGCAATACCCCTCACGACCATGCCAGTTCTCGCATAATCACTTATTGCAAAGGGAATACTGTATTTAGTATATAAATCGGGATAATTGTACAATCTTCGATACCAAATCGACCATTCATAACAGCACAACAGCACCGTCCCGCAATCAAAGACCTGAGTATAGGTATCGAAAGATCCGCTACTTACATCGATAATCGATGTCTGACCGTGAAGGTACTGGTTACTATATTCGGCTTTCAAGCATAGAACACCGCGTTCCACTTCCCTATGCTCCTCCAGTGACTATCGACGGCCCGCATCAATCTCGAAGTAGAAATGTTCCATGGATCTTCCTGCTGTACACCAACTTACAGCAAGTCCATCAGGTCCGACAAGATCGAGGGGAAGTTTGATTAGGATCTCCAATCAAGTTCATCTGCATGGATCTACAACCCCGCGTTGGGATGGGGAACTGTGGGGTAAGGTCGCGAGTCATTGCATGATTTTTCGCGAAGGCCCCTTCACTTTCTCGTGATGCATGAGAGGGAGAGAAACCGTACTTTCTACTTCCGGAATAAAGAGCTCGATGGAGCCGCATGGTGCTAGTTTCTGGATAATGTTCGCTGTAGCGACCCTTCTACTGGGCTGCCAGTCGAAGAGTACAAGTTCTCGGACTTGGGGTGGCTTCGGTTGCGGTCTCCAAAGCCTCTCATCTGGTTTGAGTAGAGAGAGCTTTGTTGTCGCTGTTGATATCCATTGAGTGATGGACAGTATGCGACGATCAGGATCAATGTCAAAGCGTCGAGTGGCGGAGCGCTTGCTTTGCCGGCCGGCAGTTCAAGTAACCCAAATCCAAACCATCACGACACACACGTCCTCACGAAGGGCATAACAGGGCAGACCGACCACTCTGCAGAGTGACCATCTGGGAGTCATTGCAGCGCTCGGTACACGTCAATTTCCCGATATCATACTTAGTTCGACGGCTGTTCTGGAACAACTGTCAGCTGCGCAACATGAATGTTGTATTGAAATGTCGCAACAGTTCCTCAATATAATCAAGCCAGATGGGCTGAGGTGTTTCTGCTGCGAAACTTCTCTCTCCCTCTCACCCTCATGTCTTTCTTTCCCAACTCTTATAGCCCAAGATTTTACAATGGAACGTTTGTCGCAGCCAATAAAGTGGTCAACGTGAAGAACTACTACGGTTCTCTACACCAGCAGCGAGACGTAAACGAGACGGGAACTTATGAATGCGGGGTGGAAAATGCTGTGGTTCGTGGGCTTTTACCTCTATCCTGCCATCTCATCCTCACAGGCCCGCCATAATTCAAAGAATCGGTTTAGAACAATACTTGAAGGAGACCTCGTCTTACTACGAGAGGTCGCCTCCGATGTTTTTGACATCAAAGAACGCTCGGAGCTTCTGGCAAAGCTGAAAACGACGAACCCTTTTCGAGTACGTCTCGAAAAGCGGGGGACAGTTACTCGCATGATGAGGAAGGTCCACACAGCGGAGATCGTTGGATTTGAGCCGCGGAAGTTCACTGTCGTCACGTTTGATACAACGGATGACGGAGGGGTCGATGGTAGGCCGAACGAGAACGCAGTGAGTTTTTTGCTACTCGTTGCCCTCCTCTAAGAACAATATACGAGCTTCTCTGTGTCAGGTATGGAAGCGAGCATACGCTCTCTCCTCATCCGAACGGTAAGGACGCCGTGTCAAAATTTCAGCTGCGGTTGAGGTGTTAAATGGAACATTTTGCACATCTCAGCCTCAAGCGCGCCAGTCATTTTGCTCAACTTTTCGCGTTGAGTTGCTCGAACCTCCCGAGTCTGATATATCATGACGGTAAGTTCGGTCGTGATGCTACCTTAAGTAGCTAACAAACAAAAAATTCTTGGAAACTATAGAGCTTGTCAGTGGAGCCGACATGAGGGACAAATTTCGTGACGTCCCGATAATAACCTGCTACCTCCATTATGTCTTTGTGGGTCCCACTTATTTTAGGTCCATAGCTTTCCTGACCTTTTCATCTAGCAAGCCACGTATTTCACTGCGAGTCGAGACGACACAGTGAAAAAGCTGTCGATCACGGTGAGGCGCTTCGCAACCAACCCGTGTTATACTTCCCCTCTAACGAGCAAGTGAACGAAAGCTACCTCCATACTCAACGGGATGGTTCTTCAACCTTCGAAATCGTTCTTTCCAGTTCAATTTGACATCGCCCACCCCGGAGCAAACCAACGACAGTGAAGACTCGAGCCCTGATTGTTCTATCACCCAACGCTCGGTCATCCTCTGTCCAGATATAGGTCCCAGCCTGACACCTGAGAAAGTCGTGACTCACCTACAGCGAGTCCTGTCTCACGGTTATTTGCATTCCCTTTCCTCCCTGGGTGAGGCGAGGCGAGTTGAATCACCCGAATCACTCAAGGAGTTCACCCGGCATGGGCTCGTTACATTTGGATCGGTCATTGACCTGGACAAGGACGAACTCGTGGGGCATTTTCCTTTAACGCCGCTCCCACAGTGGTATTGCCAAAGCTACAACTCTGATGTTACAGTTAAATACTCATCGTTTGGTGAGTTTCATAGTGCTTGAAGCTGCAGGGGAGCCGCGAGTGTACTCACAACTACTCACCTTAGTAAAGTCGCGCCTCGAATTAACCTTCAATCCCGATGTGGAGGGACGAGACTGGGAATTGGAGCTACATTTCGGTCTCAAACTACTGTTTGAGGCGTCCGAACAGATGCGGCTCGCTTTTTTGCGCCAATCGCCTAGCTATCAGACCGACAATTCTAGTCCAGGAAGTAGTCTGGGTGAGTTCTCATACCGTAGGCAATGGCACGCTTGAAGGTCGCTCAAACATGTCACTTCAATGTGGAGTATTTTTCGAGGAGCTTCAATTTGTGCTTCACGGGAGAATCTCTCGTCATGAATCCACGTTTTTAACCTCCGACACTGTCTATCTCTTTATCCCGCCTCTGAAAGCTATGTGGATCAAGGGCATGCCGTGCTTAAAGTGGCCACCGTCACAGCCCCTCTTCTATTGGTCGATCGACTATGATGGATGGTCTCAGCTCCCGATTGACGACATTCATGACATGTACGGATTCCCAAAACCGCAGCTAGACACTTGGATAGGAACGTACTGGAGGAATGGACAATACGCGGCGGTGAAGGATTACATGGCCTTGGAAAGTTGTGAATGGGAGCCTTGCGATGATATCGCATCAGGTACGGTTCAACACACTTGCCTTGTAATTACTGTGAATATGACTGAACAGTAGACTTTTGAGTAGGGGATCCTCACCTTAGGTGGAACGACTCCATCGATATCATTCCGCCTTCTCAAGTCTCAGAAGAAATTCCCTGGATGGACAATATGAAGAGATACAAGTCCCATTTCTATCCAGGGCGTCTTCGCCGGAGGCCTCGAAACCGGTAGTATGACATATCGTAATTGCTCACTCACCGCCTTCGACGTTGCCCATTTCTGGGTCGAATAGACTACGTCCAGTCAACTACATGTCGATCGATTATATTTCCCAACGAAAGCAGAATTCTTTGTATACTAGTTGACTTTGCTCACGTAGCAAATAGCAGACGTGTAGCATTACAATGTGTACTGAGTGAAGCAAGGTTATGAGAAGGAGGAGAATGATGCGGATGTCTAGAAGACGTTCGAAATCAAGGCGTCGAGCCGTTTCCAGGTCCGTACGAGCTCGGAGGTCGGACGGCTCAGTTCTGAGTGAACGGGCCGATCTCCCGACATATCCGGCTTCAAGGTCCAAACGTTCAACGTTCAACCTCGATGTCACGTCGCAGTTCATTCAGTTGCGCCCTTCTCCAAGCTCTCACGACACAGGCAGGACAGTCCAGAAAATCTGAATCTATCTGGCGTTGGGCCGGATTCCGTGTTCAGATCGAATAGTGCGGAGGCGATATTCGGTGAGTTTTTTTGTGGTTTCCGAGGTACAGGGCTCCCTAGAACGGACTTTCATTCAGCTTATGATTCGATTTGACTTTCGAGACCCGAATAACATGTCGCTATACCCACAACCTCCTCTCTCTCTCAAGCTGGAAATCCGGACGAATACATCACGATGGGTTTATGATACCCACCGGGCTTTGCGATCGACCCAAGCTTGGACGCAACGCAGGGACAAGGAAGGAGCCTTGGATGGGAGAGTGGACTTTGGGAAAGCTGACTGTGCAGCAGCTGTAGAGAAAGAGTGTTGAGGTAAGTCGCGAGTTCAATTGTCTCAATCATCCGACTAAGACCACCGTCTTGCATGTATCGTTAGTTCTTTGGTGTCGAATTTGTTGCGAGCACAAATTTGCCGTCTTGTTTAGACCCTAGAGCATACAAAAGAGGCAATCAAACCACAGGATCCCTTTGAAGCCGTTCGCCTTGAATTACTTCCTCTCTCCAACGAGCACTGCGTGGGGCTGAGAAGGGGGTCCTCGTCGATCGAGCCCCACAGTGCTCAAACTGTCCACGAGGCCAGTCCATCACTGTTACTCTGGATGCTCCACTCTGTCTTTCCCCGCGACTGACCTGAATATAGAGTTATCTCATGACGCTGTAAACATCATTTTTGTTGGTTTCCTCGCAAGCCCTCCTCTGATTCGTTGGCTGGCCGTGGTGACCGTGGCGGCTTTGTGTTGTGGGAACTGCATGTCGACGGTGGGATGCCTGCGGGACGACCGGTGACCGTTTTTGTTGATAACTGCTGTATGTCCGCGACAGCGCGAACGGCACTAGGAGATATCGAGGGGATATCAGTAAGGCCTCGTGAGACGTGAGGAGAGCCTCTGCTGGGTGTGGGCTGTGTTTAGCCTACTTCCTTCCTTCTTCCCTCCATCACCTCGTATCTCCCCTCGTCCTCTCCCTTTCCAACCTCCCATAGGGCCATGACTACTTACTTCTTCAATGCTCAAGGCACGACGGTCGGTGATCATGCCAACTTTCAGACAATTGCTGGAAATTCTACAACGAACCATTACCACAATTCAGAGAGAGAGGATCGGTTGACTCTGGTGAGTAACACTTTGTGTCGTTGTTAGTTTCAATCTTGACCTTGCCTCTAGTGTGGAAGAACCGTCAGAAAGGTAATTGACGGCGATATTGTTTTTCAGCACATTCTATTGTCCGAGGTTCTGTGCGTCAAGGTCAAGCCGGAGGGGGTATCAACGTCAACATCGGAGTCGCAGGTAGTTAGAGTAAAGAAAATGGAACAGACCGCCAAAATATACGGGTACGGGGGGGAGTTTACTGCAACCAGTTTTGAGCCAATTGATGAAAAGGATTGTGTGAAATTTAAAGAGGTAAGCATTGACATTTGCTTCGAGTAGAATGATCTGACAATCAGCTTCAGATAGCCAAGATTGTCCTAGAGGCGGCAATGTGTGGGCGGTGAGTTGACCTACTACCCATCTGTTGGTCGGTATAATGAGATGCTACAGGTCAGCGCTACTCAAACAAGTGTTTGCAGTGGCCGAGTCCGAGAACGCGATGACACTGATTGCGCATGACGGTGGGTTTCCTGTTGGGAATTTCAATTGTGGATGTTCAAAGGCAGCAGAACTCGCGAATGGTTTGGAATTATATGACCAGTATTGGGGAAGGGGACACATTGTATATTACTATCTGAATTATGCACTCGTATGTCTGGCATCTTTCGAGCTTCTTGACTCAGCTGAGGAGTGTCCTTAGGTGGATGCGATCCGAGCTTTGCGCGCCGACGAGACTCTGAGGTTTCCGGTGAGCTGATAATTTTTAGTATTGGATGGGTAATACTAATAGCAAACAGGTTACGTGTCGTCGGAGGGATTGGTCGTTCAATGTCAGAAATTTGACTTGGAGTTACGACCCCACTTCTCTCTGCCTTGATCCACCT
This sequence comes from Marasmius sp. AFHP31, assembly GCA_024721195.1. Taxonomy (NCBI): domain Eukaryota; kingdom Fungi; phylum Basidiomycota; class Agaricomycetes; order Agaricales; family Marasmiaceae; genus Marasmius; species Marasmius sp. AFHP31. Next base: position 13,821 of record JANHQD010001775.1, read on the forward strand.
GAAGAAAAACACCTTGAACCACTCCTCTTTCCCACGCCACCACTTTGCCAAGAAACCCTTCGACGACTCGATCCCACTGAAATTGTTGCCCACATCGAGAAAAGCCTTGGTGATTTTTTGTTCCTGATTGCGACAGTGGGACAGAGATGGATCACTGACCTGTCGTACTATGCCCGACACGGACTTGTAACGTTGGGCGCTGTTGTCGACCGCTGGAAACCCGAAATCCTCGCCCACCTTCCGTCCACTCCCTCTCCCGAGTGGTTTTGCCAAAGCCTCGCGCCCGACGTCAAAGCCAATGTCTCCAGCTCTGGTATGACCACTTCGACTCCATGTTCTGTTTGCTGACTTTTATGATCCCAGGGCGAGTCGACTTCTCATTCCAAAAGACCGGAAATGTCAAAGTAGAACTCTATTTTGGCTGGCGCATTCCAGAGGAGGATGTAAATGAGCTCAAATGCGCCTTTCTTTGCCAGTCTATCCACTTCTCTGACGACTCTGAAGGCGTGCCGAATTTTTGTGAGTTCCCCTCGCATATTCCTGTCTTTCTTCTTCTGACAACTCCTTTCCCTCAGTTTTTCTAGATGAAGTTGGGTTCCGCCTACAAGGTGCATTCCCTGTTGACCCCACAAACCATTCAACACTGGCATACCTTTTCATCCACCCTCTCCCCACCGAGTTTGTTAACAACATGCATTGTATTCCATATCCGTTTCCCGACAAACTATTCTACTGGTCCCACGACTCACAAGGAAGGAATCCCATTGCCAAAGAGGATTGGGAGAGACTCGGGATCCCCAGATTGAGCAAGACAGAATGGATTGGTGACTACTGGGAAGAGGAGCGCTACACATTTGTCCGAGACCATCTTCGCTCGAGAAGTTACGACCTGGATGGAAAGCAATATGCGCGTGACCATGGACACCCTGAGCTCATTTTTGGCGAGCATTATCTTTCTCTCTGACGTGAATGACGCACTGACATTTTTCTTTCTCAGCCGATCCTCACGAAACCGCCAGGATAGAAGAGCTCGAAGACCCAGGCTTGCAGCCCGAGACTTCACTTTCACCTCCGCGACATGCATCCCCATCAACGCCTTCACCCACGGACCCACCTGTAATTGAATGCGACAACGCAGCAACATTACCAACAGCAGATATGGCCGCTCATTGGGCCAAACCAGGATTCCTTAAAAATTGTTGTACGTTTTCCTCTATGCCTACGAGTCAGGACCCAGTATCTGATACCCATTCCTCCAGACAACTTGTTCTCAGAGACTGTTGCGCACACGGACAATTTGGGGTATTCCGTAGCTGCATGTTAGTTTAGATATGAATGTATTTTCGGCTGTTTGTTCTGCTTGCTAGTCTTCCTCGATATATAATCAGGGTATCGGTAGATAGCACGAATGGATGTTGTAATTGTAGTCTTGGAACAAAGGATATCATGCGATCGCACACCCACAAGGACACACGTCCGGTTTCAAAGCACACTAAAGATCGTCCAAATGGTTGATTGTATAACAATATATCATAGCCCTCGTGAGAAACAAAAATACCCTAGTAGAATGTACATTAACCGACGAAGAAAGACGGCGAATGCAACGGGACAACAGACGGAGAGGGAGGGAGGGGGTAAAAAGAAACATGTGTATGATGCTATAGATCCGTGATACGAGGACGAAAGGGGGGGCGAGAGGGGATGCCAGGTTGTAAACATGATGGTAAGATACTGAGAGAGTAGCGGTACAGAGGTCTCTGTCCACCAGCCCCTCGATTCCCCTGCCGATGTTGAAACAGGACCCCGAACGACTCGCCTCGCGTTCGATATAGATGTCGGTGGTCGACATAACACCACGAGAGGGTCCCCGACTAAGTAGCAATCGTCGGCCTTCGAGAAGGCGGGAACGTACTTGATATGTTCGGGGTGCTCGCGGTTTCCGACATGAGTGTTGTTGGGTTCGACCCTGGGAGCCATGAAGGGCACCGGCAACTTCCCACTCCGAAGTGGGTGCTGAGAAGGCTATGGGACTCTTTTACGATGGCCGATGATCAAAGGTCGGCCTGAACCCTTCACATAATGCGGGTAACGTCGAAACTCAATTCCGAGATAGGTATTCGTCTGGGCGGCGTGAACGGTGCTTCAGATACATCGTCGAGATGGAAGCGACAGGTATTCGGCGAGTAATCAAAAGCGTGAACATCGGATTGAGTTCCGGAGATGTGCGCTGGGCGTATCCCAAGCCCAACGACCGATGTTGCAGCAACTCCTCCGTCCATTCCAATGACCCGTCCTGCTGCTTTTGATGACCGTAAAATCCCAGAATAGCTCTAGACCATCGTCGGCGCCTCCATCATTCAACACTGGAGTCTCCATCTTGTCTCCAGCCCTCTCCTCTAGTTGACGGAGCCAAATTAGACCCCGATTCCTTCACATTACGGGGGGAGTCACGCTGGCGAGCAGATAATGTGTCTTGAATTGAACGTTCAAGTCGGTGACGACTAATCAGCGGTAGGAGATGAATAGGCTGGGTGTCCTCCTGACAGATTTTGGCATGAAACGGGGATGCTTTCACGGCTGGGAGAGGCATCATCGTCCTGATTTGGAAGGGGTTGGTTGGCTGGGTTGTTTGAGCGGAGAGGCCGCTGTTGATAGCCTGGGGTCGTCGCCCGCCCAGTCGTGCAGTGTTTCAAGCCGTCTTTATCGACACCCCTCGCACAAGTAATGTCCAAATCACCGGACTCTCCACTCCGACATCGAGTCACAGGTTGGTTGCATGGCGGCCAAGAGTTGCGAGCAGTCCGCCACACTGTGGTACAGAGATGTCGTAGTGCCGTTTTCCTGAATAATAAAGGGTGTATTGCGCGGGTACTCGTAGGTATTCGTGAGGATCGGGTGTCGGTCACGACAGGTGCTGAGTTGCAGCTGCAGTCTGAACAGGATGACGCCGAATCTCGTCTGAAGGTTTCGAAGATAGTAGGGCGGGAGTGACAGGTTCGGGCCTCCGCGTGACCGTAGAGCGAGATCTGTGAGAAGCTGAGCGGAAGATGACCAATGTTTCTGGGGGAGAGGCGACTGTGAATGAGAGTAGGATGCGAGAGGACAGCATTAACCTGCAGGGAGAATGGATGTCAGCTAACGAAAAAAAAGGCAATGGTAAAGAAGGGAAGAAAGATGAGCATGAGGGACGAAAGCGCAGGACGGCAAAGAAAAAGTGGAGGTGAAACGCACAGCCTGGTGGATTCGACTTTAATGTATCCGCTGTCCATTCCCTCAGATGAGTGGTTGAAGTTGAGAATGTCAATGAGGGCCGATGATCATTTGGGGCATTTGAACATAATGGACCTTCCACAGTCGGAGTGCTCGCCGTCTCTGACGGGACGCTCTTGCGTCCGAAACTGGGAGCTTTGAGGATTAAACTCCCAAAAGGTCATGGAACGTCACTCCAAAATGGGTGCTCTCCCTACCCACGGAAGCTGTGATGCCGCTCTACGCTGGCCGACAATGTGAGGTCGACCTGGACGCAGATGACGCAAAAGCCTAGTTTCGAAGACTGCGGAGGTGGGCATTTGTCATGGCAGCGTAAGCGGTGTTAAGAGTGTCGACTTTGAAGACATCGTCGAGATGGGCGCGATGGGTATTCGGCGGGTAACAACGCATGGATATTGGATTTCGGGGGGTGTAGATATCTCTACTCGAAGTGAGCGGTAGTGTAAGCAGTGGGTGTTCCAAGCTCGATGATCCACGTTTCATCAACACCTCTATCCATGGTCCGCCAACCCGTCCTCCTACTTTTGACAACCGTGAGGTTCTAGAGTGCACTATTCCCAGCGCCTCTATTATCCGCCAGTGGAGTCGCCATCTTGTCTCTGTCTAACTCTCCTCCAGTTGGAAGAGCCATGTTTGACGCTAACCGATGATCCCTTGAGTTTGGAGTCATGCTAACGAGCAGAAGAATGAACGCCTATGGTCCGGGTTGTCGACGACTAATCAACATTGAAAGGTGACAAGGTCGGTCGGCTAGGTGTTCTCCTGGTACGCCTGAAGACTTTCGACAGGAAAAGGGACGCTATCTGGTTCGGATGATCGGAGTCCTCCACGTAGAGTGGCCATTAGCGTTGTTGATGGTCTGGAGTCGTTGCCATTCCCACTGTACAGTCTTTTGGCCCCACAATCCTACTCCTCCGGTATCAAGACGCAGATCGATGACACAATGGCTGGGAGTCGAGTCCAGAGCGCTACACCGTGGCACAGAGATGCGGTTGTACCGTTATTTTGGATGATAGAAGGCGCAGCCCGCGAAAGTTAACGAGTTACAGTTGCAGTCTGTCCGGATGGGATGACCTACGATGTAGACGGTGGGTCTTGTTTGGGATGTTTGAAAGATAGTGAGGCGAGGTCGGCCCTTAGAGAAGCTGGGAGGAGAATAGCTGATACTTTCGAGAGGGGTGCGAATGGATTTGGAGTCGGAGTCGAGGTGGTTGTCCCGGACAAGGCATGTGAAGATGATTGGCGCCCGTAACCCTGACCGAAACCACGACCCTAGCGATTTTCACAACATGGCCTCTCCCAATTGCCACTTCGTCCTCACATTAATCGTGCTTACCACCTCTTGATCTCATTACCATGACCAGAACAATGCCTTGGATCTCCTCCACTCCGAGAGGATCTCGTATACACGCCCAAAGTCCTTATCTTGGAAGCTCCGAGGATGCTACGCTTAACTGGCTTTACGAGGTGGGATTTGGACATTTGGTTCGGAGGTTGAGGTGGGAAAGAGATGAACAGGAACCTAATAGGCCACAGAACATCGAGGTGTAAACATTCGCGTTTTTCTCGATGTTCGAGCGGCACAACCAGGAATGACGTATCAACTCAGGCGACGCGTAGGCTTACAAGCACGACGATAGCTCCAGATTGAGCTGAGGTGCTTCCTAGCGAAGGCTGTCGACGACAGTCACCCCCTCTCTCCTGAGAAAGTGCTCTGACTCCTCGTCCTTCGCCGGCTTCTTCGCAACCAGAATAAAAGTCAATCTCGTCTAGCCCCCTTCCCCTCGTCTTCCTCCCCCGCCCGCTCTTCGGCCAGCAACGGTTTTGCAAGTCCGAGACCGGAAACCACCATAAACATCGTTGAATCCCACCCCTCGACCGGTTTCAGAACGTTCAACACGCCTGTTTCAACCACTGTCAACGAGAAGGACGAACAGCGAGCAAGTGCGACTATCGGCCGTTTCTGTCAAGTCTCGACGGTGAGGTTGGAAGTAGCGGGATCGAGGGGTCTAGATTGGTACGTTTTTCTGCTTTTTAGCGCTATTTGCTTTCATGCTGACTTGCGACTTTAGCTACCTGGTATCCTGCCAGACCTATCTCCTTATGCACCTCTACCGCTATCATCACATTCACCTTCCCCGAGTCCATCACGATCAGGTCTACATTCGTTATGTCCTTCACCAAAATCTCACCTACCCTCTCTTGCGGCACCTCTCTCTCACGTTGGGACTCTATCCCGGTTGGACCCATCTAGAGATGACGATCTGGAGCACGTTACACCGACATGTAGATCCCAAACCCAAATCTC
>JANHQD010001776.1:0-155913 GCA_024721195.1 Marasmius sp. AFHP31
ATCGTGAGCCTTCTGACATCAATCACTGCGCATTGGGCCAGGCAATTGACTCGGGCACAGCAAAAAAAATAGATATCTGGTGTCACCTTCCCGGTTGCTCTTTCTCATGTACTAACACCACGACTTTCTCGTCCTCGATACACCTCTGCGCGGTTCTCGTAGGATGGCCTCTTTATTTTGGCGCCAGTTTCGGGCTTTATTTTGGAAGAATTGGATTATCCTTGCTAAGCATCCTTTTGTGCGCCTCTATGATCCATCATCTTTGTTGCAAACTGACTTCTCTTCGCAGTTGACTCTTTTGAGGTGCTTCATCTTGCCCATCGCGTATGGGGTTCTTTTAGCTGTTGCACAAGTATTTTTGATAAAGAAGAACATCGTGCGTCTATCAAATGGTCGGATATAGAGGGTGGCATTTGACTGACAGCTTGCCCTCAGAATGGGATCGGTACTGCAGCACCGTTATACAACCTCCACGATCAATATGATCATAAACTATCGCTCATCTGGGTCGACGCAACGAATGGTCAAAGCTCGCCAACGCCACGCGAAATCATGGACCGTATCACCGTGAACTTTACAGACACTCAGAAGAATGCTGTTCGTCAGCTCCAGACTCCTGGGGAGGTTCCCGCTGCTTGTCCTTCAAACTTCAACTTGTTTTCGGAATGCTATGCTGGGATTGTCTTCAATGATATTCCACCGGCTGGGAATGGGAGCTATGCTAGGCCAGTTAACTACACGATCCGTGCAGATGGGGGGTTGTATCGTATAGATGTGAATCACAATAGTGATTTTGAGAAGAGGATCTTTCCGTTGCAGTGGGCAATAGACAAGGTATGTTGGAGATGATTCGCTCGTTGTTCATCTGAGACTGATTCCCTGCAGGCCATAATGGAAGCCCAAACGGGTGTTGAAGTCCCAACCCCCTTAGACTGGCCTTTCACTCGAGAAACCAATGAAGAACAAGACACGAGGATACGACTCAGTACTTCGTTCCATTTACGCCCACTCTCGCATGAATGACTGACACACATTCTTTCTAGGCTACATTCGTGGCCTTCGGACTCTTCTGGTATTGGCGTTGTTCATCTGTTATAGCGGTATCTCCTACCAGCTACCAGGAGCGATGACTGGGGAAAGAGCCAATTTAGTGACCGCCCATATGAAGGCTATGGGACTACTCGACTCTGCCAAGATTCTGTATGCTCCTCTTGTTCCTCTATCTCTATTCAGATCTTTACCATATGCTAACCTCAACACCTTTCCAGATCCTGGCATCTCAGTCTGTCCCTTGCCTATTTCCCCGCCTGGACAATCGTTTCGTTCATATGGCGCGCACGGATATTCTCAGCATCATCAGCTGGTCTCATCTTCATCGTTCATATCATCCTCGGTCTCCTCCTCGCCAGTCACTCTTTCTTCGTGAGTGCACCCTTCGGTAAAAGTCCGCAGCTCGCCGCTGTCGCGTCTACTCTATTGGCCATCGTCTTGGCCATCCTCGCGTTGGTATACAGCACAGCGGGTACCGGCGCCGCATTCATATTTTCAATCATCTTCCCGCCTGGTTGGTATATCTTTGTCATTCGCGCTATATGTGGATGGGAAAACCACTTGCAGGCCAGTAACCTACTCAAGGGCGACCCTGATAATGGATTGGTGTTACTACCATTGATTCTCGCTGGTATCGTAAGTGATGGCCTTATTTCTCCGTCCTTCAGAAATACCTCTGAACACGTCCCCTCGTAGATCGACATCTTCTTGTGGCCCTGGCTTGGTTCCAAGTTGGAGAACCGACTTTATGATGCCAGGAACCCGAAATCAAAGAAAGGCACACGTTGGTTCTCGTTCTCTCGGTCCAAGCCGGCTACGGCTGAGGACGCGCAATCGATGCCGCCTGACACTGCAATATCAATACGCAACCTTAACAAGACTTTCAATACATCATTCTGGCAGTCAGGTAAAGGTCTTGTGACAGCAGTGGCGGATCTTACCTTGGAAATACCGAGGTATGGGATCTTTGTGCTTCTGGGTTCGAATGGGTGAGTTTGCTTGGGTTTATCACCCGGAGAAAGGATTTTGAATGATCGTCTTTCAGTGCCGGAAAGTCGACTACATTGTCGATTCTCGCGGGGTTGCTTGGCCGTTCCACAGGATCCGTTCAGTTTGAGAATGGCAATGAAGCACCCACGGAAACACCGAAGCGTGGCAGTATGGGAATTGTGCCCCAGAAAAACGTTCTCTTCCCAGAATTGACGTGTTATCAGACACTACGTTTGTGCGTACTTTTCTTGTCTCCATCTAGGTATGACGAATGATCCGAACGGCATTGCAGATGGAGAGCTGTGAAGTGGTCAAACAACTCCGACGAGAAGGAGGACTTGGAGCAGCTCCTGAGAGACTGCGACTTGGGAGCGAAGATCCATTCGAATGCAGACAACCTTTCTGGTGGACAGAAGAGGAAGCTTCAATTGGCGATCGGTCTTGTCGGCGGTTCTAAAAGTAAGATTATACCTCCTGCCACGCCACACAATCCTGACCGTCCTCGTTTGTAGTTGTGCTCGTTGACGAAGTACGTCGTTCTCTATGTTCGTTCTCACATGGAATGATCCCTGACGTCCGGGTCTCTGCAGTGTACCTCTGGTGTCGATCCTCTATCCCGCCGTGCCCTCTGGAGAACCCTGACTTCGTTCCGTAATGAACGAACGATAGTTTTCACCACACATGTAAGGGCTCTTTCCTCGCGATATCCCATCAGTCATGCTAACCTCAGCCAGTTCTTGGACGAAGCGGACCTTCTCGCAGACAATATCGCCATTTTAGCTGCACCTGGCAAGCTCGTCGCGCAAGGAACTCCAGTTGCTTTGAAGCGTGACCTTGGCAAAGGATACACTATTCAGGTTATGTTCGATTCTTCGAAAGGGGATACCTCAAGTGCGAGCGCAGTTCATCGGGCCATCCTACCTGACGCTCCCGATGCGTCCCTCAATGTCGTCTCCGCCCGACAAGCACTCTATCATCTGAACTCCAAGGACTCCGCTGTGGTTGAAAAGGTCCTACAAAGGCTAGAGGATAGGAGACAGGAACTGGGGGTTACATCATACGATGTTTTGGGAACCACAATCGAGGATATCTTCCTCGATTTGATGCGGCAGAACGACCGCACAAACAATGTGGTCACTGACGAACTCAAATCGACTAGCTCGATATCATCATCGGCCCCGTCCCCACTCCCCTCTGAACCAGAGAAGTTTGCATCACCGCTTGCGTTGTCGTCTGGTAAAAAGACTTCACCGTTCCGGCAGGCTCTGACCATATTCTACAAGCGTTGTTTGATTGCTCGAAGGAGTTGGCTGGGTCTTGTTCTTGCCCTCCTGGTCGCGATACTCGGCTCGGCTGTCCCTCTTGTGTTCGTCCGTTCACTCCCACAAGCGTGTGTCCGGAGATTCCGAAACGACACTTTCCAAGCACTCTTCCTTCCTGTCTCTGGGTTGGACCCTGTAATCCCGCTCGGGCCTTCGTCACGTTATGATCGTCCCTTCGTTACACCACCTGGGCTGATGGATACCTTGGGGACGGCGACGAGGTTCTTCAGAGTTACCGAAGTGCAAGACAACGCGACATTTGTCAGAGAAGTGACGGACAATTTCAGGAACGTCAGTTTGGGAGGAATCTCTGTGGACCCCGAAACCAATGTGGCAATGTTCGCCTGGGAAGGTTCTTCTCCTGGGTACAAGGGACCACCCATGCTCAACCTGGCATCCAATGTGTTGTACAATCGAGCGTTGAGCACGTCCGGGAGAGCAGGAAACGAACCCGCCATCATCCGAGCGACGTATTCGCCGTTCCCAGCCGTTGCTGCCGGAACTTTAGCGTCACTTAGATGGGTGGCTTTCTTCGGTGCTGCCATGGTGAGCACTATTTTCGATGTAGATTTGTTCCATACTCATGACGTTGGGTGACGACAGTCGGTGTACCCCGCCTTCTTTGCTGTATATGTTTCAAAGGAAAGGATATCGGCGGTCCAAGGTAAGCCTTGGTTCATCTGCATCAATGGCTGTGTCCTAACGCTCATCGATCTCAGCCATGCAATTCTCTAATGGTCTCACCAACACCGCTGGATTGTGGCTGGGCCACCTCATGTTCGATTCAATCTTTTCAGTCATCTCATCCACTATCATTGTCATAATCTTTGCGACTGCATCAAACCAATTCCACGGACCTGCATTCCTTGTGGGTTTTCATTGTGTCTCGGTCTTCCAACCCAACGCTAATTCCTTCCCTTGTCAGTGGCTCGTTATGTTTTTATATGGGATCGCGGGGACGTTGTTCGCCTATTGCGCGTCCCTCGTGGTCTCATCACCGCTCGCTGCCTTCGCGGCAGTCGCTGGTTACCAGGTTGTTATCTTTGTGGTACGTTGTATCGTTGGGACGAGGTTGATTCTCAGGTTAACCGGGATGACAGCTATATTTATCCGGATATCTTTTGACTCTCACTTACGCCAAAACTTCCGACGCGGACATGATCATGACGACCATTCACTTTGCGATGTCAGTCCTAGCGCCTGTGACGAGTGTCGTAAGTCTTCCAGTTGCCCGATTCTTCAATATTGCAGACGCTCACTTCGCACCCAACCTATCAGATTCGTGCTGCGCTGGTTTCCATAAACATGTTTTCTCTTTTGTGTGTTGGAGAGTCGCTTGACCCGAGCGCCATGAAAGACCTCTTGCGATTCGGCGGCCCGATATTGTACCTGATCGTCTACAGTTTTGCCCTGTTCGGTCTTCTTGTCTGGTATAACTCTGGGACAATCCGCCCCAGGTTCAGTAGGAAGATACGTGGCAAGAGCGGTCCAGGCGAGACTGCGGAGAAGCAGGATATCAAGGAGGAAACGGAGCATGTCTCATCGTCCAATGATCTCCTTCGCGTGCTCAATGTCGCGAAAGCATTCGATGGGAAGAGAGTTGTGGACGATGTCAGTCTTGGGGTATCCCGCGACTCTATCTTCGCTCTGCTTGGCCCCAACGGTGCCGGGAAGACGACGACGTTCAACATGATTCGTGCGTTTAGCCTCTCCGAAATTTCTCATCACATCTCGCTGACTGACGGGGTTCTACAGGTGGTGATATTATACCGGATGAAGGCGACATTCTCATCACGGGAACGAGCGTAATCCGACACCCCAAGACTGCAAGATCTGCTCTGGGTGTCTGCCCTCAGTTTACCGCCATCGACTCACAGCTCACCGTAAGGGAGCATCTCATCATTTACGGAAGGCTCAAAGGACTCCCGAGAGGCGACGTACTGAGCAGCAATATTGATACCATTCTCCGTGCGACGGCGTTGCATACCTATGCGGATCGACTGGCCAGTAAACTTTCTGGAGGGAACCAGAGGAAATTGTCTCTTGCAATATCCCTGATAGGTTCGTTCACGGAGATCGCCAATATCAGATCCCAAAACTGACGATCTACTCAACTCAACTCTAGGCAACCCTTCGGTCGTTCTGATCGATGAGTTCTCGACAGGAATAGATGCCAGGATGAAGCGGGATATGTGGACGACCTTGCGCAACGTCGCAGTCGGCAAAGCAGTTATCATCACAACCCGTTCGTCGCCATTCCTTGCATATTACAGAGCAAAAAACTCACGTATTTCGAACAGATTCCATGGAGGAAGCCTCCGCACTTGCCACCAAAGTGGGTATACTGGCAAAACGAATGCTTGGTACGCTCATTCCCTTTGACCTCTCATTACATAATGCTGAGACGAAGCGTAGCTGTCGGAACCACGGACTCACTTTCTAGTCGTTACGGGAATTATGAAGTACATTTCTCATGTCGAACACGGGAAGAGCTACAGAAAGCTCAGGAGTTGATGGCCAAAGTTCCCGGGGCCAAATTGGCAGACGATGTCGCCACACGCTTTGAGGTCCCTATAAGCTCGGAATCGGGGACTTGGCGCAACTTTTCCATCTACTTTCAGCCAGCGAGGACTTCTCGGAACACACGGTCGAGAAGGCAAGCTTGGAGAGCGTGTTTTTGAAGGTGATTCGGGAGAATAGAGTACGAGAAGAGGATACACGGACTCGGCGACGTAGGTGGTGGTGTTTCTAGGATATTATTACTAGGATATTATAGTGCTAGATCTTTTGTAATCTATACTCGCCTGTGGATGGAACATATATCTATTTATTTGGAACATGTTGGTTCTGCGTCTCGTCCTGGGCCAGCTAGCTGCGCAAGTCGTCCTCCAAGTCTTCATCATCCAGCCATGCCTCCGCAAATTGAGCAAGTTCCTGAAGTGAGGTCTATCAGAAGTCGAGGCGGAAATATACGAAGGCTCAGGGTATACCTCCTCGTCCAGAGAATTCTTGACCTTCTTGGAAACTGGCAAAGTCACCTTCACTGTCGCGTTGGACTCTTTCGGGTCACTCTCAACGACCTGAGCGGGAACCTCTACTTCTACAGCCGCTTCCTGAGAGTGAGCGTCGTTAGCGTCCCCCTGACGATTTTCCAAGACTTTTTGTATCCTCTTCTTATACTCCTCCTCGGCTATGAGCCAGTCTCGTTCTTCCAATGGGCTCAGGCTTGCACCAAAGTTCGCTAAGCGGTCCGCTCCCTCGTTTCCTTCAATGCCTGCATGTCCTTCTACGTATTTCATGTCGACTTTTTGTCCTTGGAGTATCCGGTACTCTAATAACGTGGATATGTATTTGATGACCGCAACGTTTTTGACTGGTCCACCACTGGCTGTCTTCCAATTCCTCTTCCGCCAATCGTGTAACCATGAGGTCAGACCTACATAGTTTGAGTCTTCGAGCAACAAAGCCAAGTCGAGGGACGTACAATTGATGGAATATTGGGAGTCGGTCTTTATGATGAGACGACGCTTGCTATCGAGCGGAGCTGATTCCAATAATCGTGCTATTGCCTAAAAGGACTCGTTTCACTCCACATGTTCCTCCGCGCAGTATGGAGAGACGTACGACGAGTTCTGCACGATTGTTTGTTTGGTCTCCCGGACACCGTTCAGCGAGGTTGCTGCAGATAGTAGGAATGTAAGGCCCTCTCTTTGGTAGAATTAGACACGAACAAAACTCACCGATCATCTCCATTGCCCCACCATACGCCTATTCCTGCGACCGACCCTGATTTGCCATTTCCTCTACAGGATCCGTCAGTATACACCACCAAGTCTCCTTCTCCTTCGGGTTGTGACTCGGGGAGGACTTTTTGCTTTTTCCAAGGTTGTGAGTCATCGGTGCGATCTTCCTCCTCCGCTACGCCTCTTTTTTGACCTATAGTTGGTTTTGAACTTGAGCTAGGACCAGAAGCTACGAGATCAATGATTTCTGCATTGCCTGAGCGAGCGAATTGCTCTGCCTCTGATTTTGTCGCGAATTTCTTATGTTTGGCACCGGTGTAGCCTTTGACTTGTGCTTCACACTCTGCCCTAGAATAGTTTCAGTTCATTTGAAGGATTCAAGGAAGATCAGAACATGCCAAGTATCGTAGACTCCTGGCTTATAACCGACATGAACAGCGTAAAATGCGGGAGCTTTCTTCTTGGCCATTGTGCTGTGATAGACGAGAGTAGTATGGAGAGTTCGACGATGATAAGACGTGTAAATAGAAGATAAAAAGCGCTTTGTTGATGGCTGAGAGCCTGGAGGTGCAACAGCAGAGAACAAGAGCCTCAAGAACGGAGCAATGGTGGAGGTCGCGAGTACAGTTGGGCGGTGGTCACATGAATTCTCTAACGCGCTGTAACGTGATGGGAATCCGGAAAAGTATGGCAACTTGACCTACACTGACAGTAGTGACCTCAACCTCCTCGTTCTGTCTATCCGGACGAGCGGGTTTACCTCAACACATCTTCTCCCTACCTACTTGAGGTACTCAGGCTGACAGAAGGTGAGCTAGGAGACTTCCTGCTAGCTCCGGGCTTATTTGGGTCACAGAAAAAGGCTCTGGGACCAAAACAGAAATTGTTCAAGCTCGGTAACACCATCTTTTTCGTTGTTTATTGCGCGGATACACCCTCCCTTCGTCCCAATTGTTTACGAAATATACAGCAACCCTTAACCAACATCCTGAGCAAGAAATTCCGTGGAAGGGAGAGGGCATCGAGCAAGGAAAAGCGGATATCCCAAACGATGATAGCCAACTGTAGGTCAAAAACATGGTAGTGCAATGCCTTCCCCCGGTCACTTTCCTTATTTGGGGGGGGGGGACATCAATCTTTGCCGCTACTGTAGGGGAGTCGTCCGGCCTCTTGACCTTCAACTTCGACGACTGTCTCGCAGAGGCCTACATGCTATCTCTCGGTCTTTCAGATCCCAGTAGACGCCACAAAGATATTCAACGCTCCTCTGGCTGTGATAGCGTACCCAGAGAGAGAAACTGGCCACCTCTTGATCGCGGACTGTCTGGGCGGGATTAAACCGGTCATCAACGTTCAACACTGATGAAAATATCACTGGACGTTTTCCCAGCGTGTTCTCTTGACAACCATCTCACGACATCGGAAACACAGCTGTCGTCTCCTCTGTTCTGCGACCGTCCTTCTTGTGTGGCTCGTTCTCAAGGTACACCTCATAAGCAGTGAAACACATGCTTTGGTGCACCCAACGATCTGGTCATGGAAAGCAATAGGTTCATACAGAACATAATCGATGGCTCGGGTGCTCAGAACAACAATAACGGTGAAGGGACCCAGAACGTTAGCTTCGTAAACTGCTTCAACACGGCAGCTCAAAAGTGTGAGTTATTGACTTTTCGTTTAGTCTCGAGCTCTCAGATGACCTTGGACGTGCCATACAGCACACAAAACCCTTTGGGATGCCATTGAAGGTGTCGGAGCTTCCCATAACGCGGAGCAGCAGTTTTCACGCGGAAAATGCCTTGAGGGAACGCGCAAAGAAGTTCTTAGAATAATTTATGACTGGATACGAGCCAAGGGGAAGAAATACGTATACCCTATATTCTGGCTCACTGGAGCAGCCGGTGTTGGGAAAACGGCCATCGCAATGACCGTCGCCAAGTCTTGCGAGAACGAGGATCTTCTTGCATCCTCCTTCTTCTTCTTTCGATCGGACGCCAGACGCAACAATCCCTCTGCATTCATACTCACCATCGCACACGCCCTCGCCTCCACATCGCCACTCATGCGGACTTGTATCGAAACGAAGATATCAAAAGATCCCAGGATTCTGGAAGCCACAATGGAAGTCCAGTTTCACGAGCTGGTCGTGGTGCCCGCCCTGACTTGGAGCAGGCAAAGATCCATGTGGGGCGCCCCAGTCACTCCCAACGTGGTTGTCATTGATGGTCTGGATGAGTGTAGTGACGAGGAGACCCAAATGCGCATTCTCTCCATTATACAATCCGCCTACCAACAAGCCGGACCTCCCTTTCCGTTGCGATTTTTGATTTGCAGTCGTCCGGAGGCTTGGATCCGGGAAGTTTTCGCTGGTGACGACCTTGGTAGGCTCTCGAAGGTTGTTGTCTTGGACGAAACCTTCAAGCCCAACAAAGACATTGAGCGATACTACCTCCACCACTTCGAGGAGATTGCGAGGAATCCGAAGTATAGTCAACTGCGGTTCCCGAACCCATGGCCTACAAGAAGGGACCTTGAAATCTTGATTGAGCGTACCTGCGGACAGTTTGTCTATGCATTGACCATCATCAAGTATGTCACGCTTGCATTTCGTCATCCCATCCAACAACTCCAAATCATTCTCGACAATGCTCCTCATCTTCGACCCAGAACGTCGCCTTATCACCAACTTGATGCACTTTATGATCTCGTACTTGGTGTCAATCCAGACTACAGCGAGGTTCTACCCATTCTCAGGGCCATGCTCCCGTCCGTTCTGATTCCATCCCCAGCGAACATCGAGTTGCTTCTAGAACTGCCCATGGGACAAGTCACTTTAACATTACGAGCAATGTACTCGGTACTGGACATCCGTGGCTGGGGGGATGGGATTCGCATCTATCACACCTCCTTCAGGGACTACCTGGTTGATCAGACTAGGTCGCGTCATTTCCACGTTGACTTAGACCCCCAGAAGTATCCTATCGAGCGACTTTGGCTTCAGAGCCTGGCAACCAGTAAAGTGCGGACTTTAACGTACGTCATTCGTTCTCTATTGATTCTGATACAAGCACTAATACTCTGCTTGTATGCATCCATAGCCCGGAACAACTCTATGGCACCGAAACCAAGGCTTTCCGTACAGAATGGGTCAAGTTTTGTGTATCCCTCGAACCAACGTGGGATCTACTGAATGATCTGTGGAATGTTGACTTCACCTCTGCATATGTGATCGGTAGGACGTGGCCTTATGTCTGGGGTGAAAGATTTCGGAGCCTAGTGCCGTGGGTGAGGGGATATGTGAGTTCCCCCGATCTCTTTTCTTTAATCTGACTGTTTACGTGCTAATCCTTCTCTATCATCAGCATTACCACAACCAGTACGAGACAGACGTAGAAGAGTGTAGGCTTGATTCTGAGGGGGGTCTCGTGCACAAACTCCTGGTCCGCCCCAATTATTTCCACCTCGAACGGCTCCTGGGTGTCACTTCCGTGCAAAATGACGCCTCATATCGGGTTATCAGCTATGCCACAGGTTGCCGTTGGGTCACTCGACTGTTTCCGGTGTCACCACCTAGTGCTGTTGACGATGTGGGCCTCACAGACTGCCGTTGCAATCTCTTTGGAGGGAACGAATCGCGCGATCCAGGGCACCTCGCATACCAAGAAGCTTGTCTGCAATATGTTCAGGCTTCTATCTCCCTTTTCGAGAAGCTTGCTCAGCGCAATGCATCAGCCCCAAGGGAATTGAGCCGGATTTTTCTGAACGTGACGCAGTCGTCCCTCCTGAAACACTGCCGTCTCGATATGGAGTTACTTTCTCTTTGCCGGGCGTTTTTTGGACTCGCTAAATTTCATCCCTTCAAATGGCCCTTGGCCAGGGATGGAACTGACCCTCGCTGGGCCGGGGCCGAGCTAGAGAAAGCAAGAGACAACGTACTCGAGTGGATCGAAGTGAGCACTGTTTTCTTGAGTTCTGATTCCTCTTAGTGTTGTATTTTATCATATTCATTGACGATTTCTTTTCTTAATAGGCCTTTCCCGCCACGTTCGCTGAGGAAAGGGCAGTTTTAAAGGCACAGTTTCTCGCTTTGCCTTGGAGTCGTTGGGCTGGAGAACAGCGTCAGTAGATCAAGAGTTCGGCGGACTGGTCTACCGCATACTTGATCCGTCTTCTTCCTTCCTTTTCGCTGGACTTCTCTCGAGGTAACCGTCGAAAAACATGTAGGGGTCCTGAGCCATTGCGTGGCAACTGCGCGATCCTCATTAAATAACCTGCGCCCACAATCACCCATAACTATTATTGGCATTTTGGTTGATCGTTCGTGTTATATTACATAAAAGGGCATCATGTATCGTTGCTTGTATATCATACCTTACAATCGCTCAAGACCTTCTCCACGTATTGCGCTATCAGACCATGCGTCGCCTTCGACGGGTTCCTATCGATTCACAAGGTTAGCTATGCTTCTTTCATGGCAAAATGCCAAAGTTCAGATGAAATTACCCTGGAATCCAATAGAGCGTATGGTCTGGGTCTGCGCATGCGCCATCCGTGCTCTTATCATCACGAGTGCAAGCACCAGTGCTCGTGTACCCAAAAGCGTCCGGGTTCGATAACACACCGTCCCAAAGTGTGGACAAGTCAGCGAAAGCGATGTTGATTCCGTATTGGTTGTTGGATCGAAGGAATCGAACGCTGTCAAAGAGCTCCTGTTTGTAGGCTTCTCCTTCTGGGGTTTTCTCTCCTCTGCCGTAGTTGTCGACGATGAGGAAGTTGCGAGCGAACGCTGGGGCGGAGTTTAACTGCATGAGGCGGTAGGTTACGGAGCCAGCAACGCTCGTAAAGTCTTGGTTGTACATTTCTGCATAACAAGAACAATCGATGATTAATGTTTGCTGGAGGGAGGGGAATGAATGAACTGACGGTTTCGGAGCTCGTAATCACTGGAAAGACGATTTAAGACGTTGGTTAGATACACCCAGGATACGAGGAAGCGGACGGCACGCGTACCCCATTCCAACGAATATCACGTAGAGCGCGGTTTCCGGGTTTGGTCTCTTTCCCCAGTTGATGTAGTAGTCGACTGTGCCGTTCACAGCCATGATCAGAAAAGCGGCGAGGGACAGGTACCGTGTAGGTTACTCACCGGACTGAATAAAGTCCCGTGGTTGAGTAGTAGAAAGTCCCCGGAATTGCGACGCGTCGACGAGTGAGCCATTGACCTTTAAAATACATCCCGGTCAAATCGAGGCAAACATATGTTATGGCATTGGAGCAGCCCACATACCGCATAATCTTGTAACGTCGCACCGGCCGATGCAGCGAGTTTCTCTATCCACAATTCTCCGTTCGAGATACGTCCTCCAGCATGTGGGTTAGGCGGGTTCATGACTGGGGGTGACAGCGGGGATCCATCGCTGGAGCTGCCGGATGTGTAGGAGTCCTGGGGCATCAATTAGCCGAGGTAGTCGAAACGACGAGCATGGTAGAACTCACACCAAAGGCAATGATGTTCTTGTAATAGCTGAGGGGGTTGAGCCCAGCATTGACATCAGCATACGCCCCAGAGAGCTGACCACACTTCGGCGATACGGCCAGTTGTACAGGCTCAGCTCGGGGGGGAAGGGTTACAGCCGTCGCTGTACACGCGAGAAGTAGTGATGATACGAGAGATAGCATTGGAGAGAAGGGGTCAACTCTGGGGTTCTGGTGAGTCTCTCTGGTCGGCTGAAGCGTATTTATATGGAACACATGCTCTTGGTGACCTCAATGTCTCGAGCACATCATCGAGGCTTGGCCGGTACATAGTAATGAATCATGTTGGCTACTACAATTGAGGATCATAAGACGGCATGAAAAACAAACGTATTGAAAGGATACGTACTACGAGATCATGGGAGAGAGGCATTTTTCCCGCGTATCTCCTACCGCGCGCCGATAGCATAGTCTTTGGCCAAATAACTCCAGCCCTCGTTTACGGATTCAATGTGCGAGGCACTTTGGAAATGGGAAACTTTGAGGGTGGAACTGGGACAAAGAGCGCAGCATCAGTTGGAAAGACGAACGGTCGAACGCGACATGCGTCTGTTTAACGCTCCACTCGAGGCAAAGCGACTTTTTGCTCCAAGGGCCACAAGTTCTGTCTCGAGCCATGTGATTTACAGGCACAAAATAGTGTTTGACACTTTTCTTCCGACGCTGCGGACGACGGAGAAAGTTAGGAAGCAGAGGATATACTAGGATATATAGCGTCCTGATTATTGATCCAAGTAGGACCGAGAAAGACGCGGCTGCTTTCCTCCGAGTCCCTGCTTCTGACAGTGACAAAGATCTACAGGTTTCACGGGGTGTCAGACGCGAGAGTGTGAGACCCTTAAGGAGTTTGGCAAGCAGCGGTTCGAGGCTGAGTGATCGATGGAGAACCTTGTGGATGGTCGTATGTAACCCAAAAATACACCTAAGTAAGGAACCAATGTGGGGCAGATAAGCATTCGTGATGCTGATTATCGTCGAGAATCAAACCTATATAGACCTGGTGGATACAACCAGTGGTATCAGAACGACCTCCTGCATGAATTCATTGAGTACTGCTTCCTATGAATGTGGAATAGAGTGAGTGGTATCACAAGGCAAAGGTCCCAAAGTCGGCATACCGGGACACGAAGCGGGGTCAGCTTACTGCCCAGGCTCATGGTCAGGCTGAGGAGCCTTGAGCTTGGGCCTTCGAGAGCATCAAAGACCCTTGCCAAATTGAAACTGTGCGGTCGTCATGCTGATTTTATGACGACTCGCTTCTAGATCTGCATGGCGTGTCCTTACGAAACCTCCCAACGAACAACGCTTGCATCATCGTCTCGAAATACCGTTGCGTATAGGCTGCCAGGAATACACGGCCGAGTAAATCACTGTCTTGGAGGACCAGAGAGAGGAGGTTACGAAGGCTCGGTGTTGGCGGACGCGAAAGGTGCATACCCGCTCAACTTTCTCGGAGGAGAACCGAGAGCATGAGGGGTCGAGACGTTACAGGTTGCATTCGGGTGCTATATTAACCTTCTCGTCGTCAACCTCTCCCAGTCCAGCTGAGAATGGGGTTCAGGGTGTTGAGGTGAAGGAGTCCGTTGAGCCGCACCTGCAAATCTCGCACGATGTTCGAACCTTCGATTGGCTCAACCCTTGTTTGTATGACGCCAGCGAAAACGTGCAGAACACACCTTCAGGTTCTCGTAGAGCTCCTGTACATAGCCGTTCTTGTACTAGTACTCGGCGTAGAGCGAAGAGACGCCCGACGTTAACTGTCTCGGGATTTCTTCACATTTTGTAGGCCAATTCTTGTGGTCATTAGCTATGTCGGAAAGAAAAATAAACCCTATAACTCACCATTGTCCCCTTCACTTAGTCCTCCGATTTGGGACCCAATGCCGTAGTACAAGGTGAGTAAAGAGTTAGAGACAGGTTCAAGAGCGTCGCTAACGGGATCGGCAACCGGCAAGCTTGGTTCTACACCACCATCATCGTCACCGCCATGCAGGCAGCCACTCAACAGCAGCGGCCCATATCTCAATTCTCACAGCATCCAGCCTCACAATATCCTCAAAATGATTATGGACAGTACCCGCAAGGCTCAGTTCGTTCGAGAACAGGTCCACCAGTGATGCTGCATGATGAACAGGAGTTTGACGGAGGAGAAGGCTATGATGGAGGATATTTGCCCCCACAGCAAAACAACGATGATGATTTCTTCAACGGTGATTCCAACGGCCAGAACACCCCTCAGTACTACACCGACAACTCGTATCAGCGCTCAGTAGCGACACAGTCTGTTCGAGCACCATCACCTCCCCAAGGTCCCATTCTCGACCATTCTCACTTACGGCCCGGAAACCAGGCTTCATTGCTCTCACACGAACGGACACTAGAGCTCTACAGGGCAAATGCTAAGAAGACGCAGGATCCTGACCTCCAATTCGAGTTCGCGGTGTTCATGATCGACGCTTCGAAATCACTCCCAATTCCTGATGAACGAGAGGGGAATCTGATGCAGGTGGAAAAGGCTCTGGAGAAACGCGAGGACTTGGTACGGGAGGCGATGGGGCTGTTGAAGCGCTTAGCAGACAGGGGACATCCGTCATCACAATATTTCTTAGCCGACTGTTACGCGAATGGAATCGGGACGACGAGGAACAAGCAGGATTTCGACAGGGCATACCCGCTGTTCGTGCTCGCTGCCAAGCATGGTCATATAGACGCAGCTTACCGTGCTGGTACGTGCTGTGAGAACGGTTGGGGATGCAGACGAGAGTCTGCGAAGGCACTGCAATTCTTCCGGAAAGCAGGAGCAGCTTCGCATCCTGGAGCGATGTACCGATTGGGAATAGCAGAGCTGAATGGAGAGCTTGGCCTATCGAAGAGCCCAAAGGAAGGTGTGAAGTGGTTGAAGAGAAGCGCAGAGCATGCGACAGCCGAGTTCCCTCATGCGTTACACGAATTGGCTCTCCTACACGAGCGAGGCATTCACAACGTCGTATTCGTGGATTACGAGTATGCGACAGAACTACTGGCACAGGCATCAGAATTAGGATACGCACCAAGCGCGTATAGGCTAGGAGAGTGCTACGAGTACGGCAAGATGGGCTGTCCACAAGACCCAGCGCTGTCGATACACTACTATGTCAGCTCCATCTGCTACCCTGCACACTGCTGTTACTCACCCTTCGATCTTCCAGAATATCGCTGCGCAGCAGAATCACCGAGATGCTTGCTTCGCGCTGACAGCGTGGTACCTCGTTGGCTCACCTGGTGTTCTACCTCAATCTGATACGGAGGCATTCCTGTGGGCACAAAAGGCGGCGGAAGCCGGTCTTGTCAAGGCCATGTACGCTGTAGGATATTTCAGCGAGGTTGGGATAGGAACACCTGCTGACATGCCCGAGTAAGTGGCGTTCCCGCTGCCCCTGGACCAGAAGGATCTCTAAGCCGTTCCTTACAGAGCAATGAAATGGTACAAACGTGCCGCGGATCAGGGCGACAAACGCGCAATCCAACGTCTGAAGGGATCCCAAACACAAGCTATGAGGCAGCCGGGCGGACCTGGTTCAGTCCTACACCGAGACGGACCAGCGCAAGATGGCGACGGGAAGAAAGACAAGGATAAAGATTGCGTTATCATGTAGGAAAGAAATCCTTCATGACTGCAATCCCTCCCATATAGAGTTCTTTTTGGATTGAATCGTTTACCCTTACCTCTCTCCTTTATTATCATCATCATTCTGCACTCTAACAAGGGAACGAACAACCACCTCTTAACCATATACTTAACGAACTAATATTGTGTACTCGTGGTACCCAGATTATGACCGACTGCTTTCGGATCCGTTCTTTCTGTTCTGTATCTTTCCATTTCTCCTCGACATACACATCGCAACACTTCTCGACGGACACTCTCATTCTTCTTGTTCAAACTTTCATAAACTATCCTCTTCTGGGCCTGTAGCGTACCTTTCATCCAGTCATTGGATTGTAATCAAATAAAATCCCATCCTTACCAGACGATCAATTTTTACGCGACGGCATTGTTGTCGCGTGTTGTTCGACCTAAGCGCGTCTTTTCCTCGAACCATCATCATGACCTCCCACTCTACCATAGCAGAATGCCTTTCCTCCACCCTCAATTCCGATCCAAATGTTCGAATGGCGGCAGAACTCAAGCTGGCAGAGCTTTTGAGTTCGCCAGGTGCGTTTTCGTGAAGATATCTGTTGAGATACATGCTGATCAGGTACCTCCATCGTGGATTGTAGAGACTGGTTTAGCGCTATCGCAGCTAGTTGTCGCGCAAGATGCTGATATTAGCCTACGACAGATGAGTGTTTTCGCGTTTTTTGAGCGAAAAGAACGCGTCTTGATGGATTTTTCTGGTCTATACTCGGCAAGCATCGTGCTCAGAAAATATGTCAGGGAGAGGTGGTCTCCGTATTTCTCGACATTCAAAGGAAATGCACCGTCTGTAGAGGTGCGTTGTGATACGTCCCTGTACCTCGTTTCATCAAGCTGACTTTGAGTGGCTGGCTTGCTCGCTAGACGAAAGGCCAGATTCGTCAAGCAGTGTTCCACGGACTCTCCGACCCATCTTCAAAAATTCGATCATCTTGCGTACGCGTAGCATTTCTAGGGAAGAGAAACGCTCATCTGAATATCCTTCCTAGGCCCACACAATCTCCTCAATCGCTAACTGCGACTGGCCAGATGAATACCCAGACCTTCTTACATCGCTGATCAATCTCATATCATCCAACTCCACCAACTCAGTACATGGCGCGATGCAAGTCTTCACAGAATTCATCAACAATGACTTGACAGAAGACCAGATCCTCCCTGTACTTCGTGATCTTCTGCCTGTTCTGCTAAATATTCTGGGTTCTACGGAGGTGTGTTCCAAACTCTGTCTCAGCCAAAAGTTTCAATCCCATCCCATGTCTATAGACTCAAACGCCACTTACGAGGTCGAGGTCAATAGCAGTTTTCCGGCAATGTGTTATTTCGTTATACATGGTGAAGGAGCAACACCCGCAGGCAGTGAAGGAAGCTATCGCGTCGGTATTACCGGTGTGGCTGGAGGCGTTCAAGGTCCTCCTGAATATCGACCCCAAGCAAGATTTGGCCAGTGGTAGCAACTGGGAAGGTCTAGCAGTCCGAAATCAAGTATTGAAGGTGAACACCATTCGCCTCAGATTGAACGCGAAATCAACAGGGTCTAATACCCGTTGCTTACTAGGCACTCGATACGATCCACACCTCATTCCCTCGAGCTATCATACCTTATCTCCCGGAACTCTTGGCCTCTGCTCTCAACCACCTCGTCACTCTATACCCTACATTCGACCAGTATTACCTGGCTGCGACTGAGGCCGTTCCTCAGTCCTCTGAAGACGAGCCAGTCTCGCTGCCACAGCTCGTCACCTCGACCATGGACTTCATTGCTTCCATTGCTCGCGGGGGGCGTGCAAGAGACTGGTTCACTGGTGAAAGATCCGCTACTTTGATCTCAGCTGTCTTCCAGTACATTCAGATGACAGATGAGGACGAAGATACTTGGGCAAACAATGCGAATGCGTTCGTCGCGCAGGAGGATGATGACCTTGTCAATTATAGTGTTCGTGTTGCCGGGCTTGATCTGCTTGCGGTAAGTGTTTGGTGTTTTTAGTTTAAGGGGGAGGAAAAAATAGGTTGATGTTGTCCTTCCCTTTAGGTGTTTATGGACAGGAATCCAGCCCAGGCAACCTCGCTCTGTCATAATGTCATCCAACAAACAGCGGCGTCTTCAGAACAGGCACGTAATGCCGGGAAGAAGGACTGGTGCGATCAGATACGCTTGTGCGTCGTGATGCCAGCATTCCTGACTTCATTCGTCTATCAGGTGGCGCCCCTTGGAGGCAGCACTCGCAGCTATCGGCTCACAGGCAGAAACCATCCAAGAATGTATCGAAGATGAAGAGGAATCTGGCCGGAGCAAACCCATCGACATCGAGTCGTTGCTCAGCAATGTTATCCCCTCTATCCTCGGGCAGTCCGGTAGGGGCGTACGATTGGTTCTCTGGTAAAGACTACTCATCTGTCGCTCTTTTGCGTAGATTTCCCCTTCCTGCAAGGCCGAGGATTCGTTTTCGCGAGTCAATATGCTAAGCTCTTGCCTGTTCAGTTGGCAGGACAGTACCTTGAAGCTGCGGTTCATGTCGTCGAGGCTAACGATGCTGGCATTCCGATTAAGGTATCTGCTGTCAAAGCGGTCCACAAGTATGTCTTTGCCGCTGGTACTCAGCGAGTCCAAATACTGACTCTGTGATAGCTTCTGCCTGGGCTCTGATGATTCAGCCCTGACACCTTTCGTACCCCGAATCGCGAAAGACCTCGGACCGTTCCTGTTGGCGACTTCCGAAGACACGCTCTCCTTGGTTTTGGAAACGTTGGCAGTTGTTTTAGACGTAGACGAGGGCAAGTGGATGACGGCTGATTTGGCTACATCGCTGGTTGTAGCAACGCTTGAGGTGTGGTCGAAGAACAACAAAGGTAAGGATCCAGTACCTCTCGTCGTCATTGTGTTATTGACGATACACTCAGACCCCATCTTCCTCTCCATCTTCCCCGACATTATCAACTCCCTTGCCGGCGCTAAGGCAGCTGGTATATACGAAGTAGTCGTCAAGCAAGCTCTGCCCCCGCTTTGCATGGCAATAAGCAATGCCACTCAGGACCAGTCTTACATTGCGAGCTCTGCGATTGACTTAGTTGGTAGCCTCGTGAGGGCTGCTCCGGAGGGTAACTTAGGCGACGGGTTCTTCGCTCTTTTGGCGCCCAGTTTGTTCAAGTGTCTCGGAGATGCGGAGGATCGAGACGTTCTGCAGGTGAGGGAGTCTCAGTCTATTCTCAATCGGATCATAATAACGCCTCGTAGAATGGAATAACCTGCCTAACCCTTATTATTCGGAAAGACGTTTCCCAGCTTCTCAACTGGCGTGAATCTGGATCGAGTGGATTGGACTATGTCTTGCGTCTGGTGGCTAAGATTCTCCGAGCCGAAGATGAAAGTGCGGGTCTGACGATTGGGGAGTTGATCATTCATCTCTTAAGGAGGGCGGGAGAATCCGTGTTGCCTGTGTTACCGGAGTTGTTACAAGCGATGGTGGGGCGAATGCAGAGTGCGAAGACTGCTACGTTCATTCAGGTGAGTAATGATCGGGATCGTCATGAACGGCTGCTCAAAAACTGAAAAAATTTGAATAGAGCCTCGTAATTCCCTTTGCTTTCCTTATCAACAATCAGCGGGATACGGTTCTCTCGCTTCTCGAAGAAATGACTATTCAACCGTCGGGCCGCACGGGACTTGACATTCTTATACAAACATGGTGCGAGAACGCGGAGACGTTCCAAGGGTTCTGGCAATCTCGGAGTAGCACGATGGCGCTCACGCAGTTGTTCGTGTCGGAGAGGCAAAGTTTACGCGGTTTGATGGTGAAGGGCGATTTGATCGTCAAACCTGAGACGAAGAATGGTGAGTGGCCGTCTGTTCACTTGGTTATGAGGTCCTGGCGGTTGACGAGTTGATGTGTTGGGATAGTTATCATGACACGATCACGTACGAAAACGAGTACGCGTCTCTTTTTTCCTCTTCATTCCTTGTTATGATGGACGTGTCGTACTTACTCCCTGTTTAAATTTAGTGCCTACGGAGTTCACGTCGATCCCGTTCCCCGTGAAAGCGATCAAAATCATCTTGCACGAGGTCCAATCGGGAGGTGAAGCTGCTACGATGGGGGCTTCGCAGGATGATGCTCAGGATCTTGATTCGGATGATGGGGATGAGGATTGGACTGATACTGGAGATTCCGCTACCCGTCGTGACACTGAGCTCGAGTTCCTCTCTGAGCTGATCGGGCCGAAGGGAATGGCGTTCGATAACGATGATATCTTGGATGTAAGCGACGATGAGGACTTGAAGGATGATCCAGTTTCGAAGGTTGATATGCAGGTGAGTTTCTCCTTCTCTTGGCAATGCCTCGGAAGGGCAAGGGTGGCTGATTTCGTTTTGTTCTCGATAGGCTCATCTCCTGGCATTCCTGAAGGAATGCGCAGCGAGGAATACGAATTCATTCTCGGAGGTTGCTAACCAGCTGAACGCGGGTGAGCAGCTGGTTGTAAGGCAGGCGGTTAATGGGAATTAGACGAAGACGAGATTCTTCGTAATTGGTACTGACAGGTATTACGAGGCAGAGCGTTTTATGTTCTTACTTACATCTACGCAAAATGGAATATGTACAACATCTCTTGACAGTTCTACTTGCTTGAGAATGGGCGCTTATCGGCTGCACAGCATTTAGCAAACACGCCACCCCTGGAATCAACGACGCACGGACCCTTTCCCCACCGTGCCCCTTCCTCAGCTACCACCACCAGTGACTACGTATGTCAAACTCACTATCCTCAGTCGTCTCGAACCTCGTTCGGGCGTCCATGGGGACTTCAGTATCACCAAGCGTGACAGACGAAGACTTAGACCGACACGTTCGCGATTTGCTCATAAAGGACGCAAAGAAACGGGCTGAGAAGTATGGAGAGCAGGGAATCAAGGCGTATCTTCGGAGCGGGATGTGAGTTTTCATTTAGTCCATTTTGAGTTTCTTGTTATCTCCGCTACCTGATATAACTCCAACTTACGATGTGGTTATGAACACAGGTCGGAAACGAATGCTCCAAAGACGAACAAACGTTTCTTGTCTTCTATCATCCGGAGTACGGATGACCACAATCGGACGGTCTTACGTGCTCAAGCTCTCGCCGCAGAAGAGGTAAAACGCGAGCGAAGAGAGACTGAGAAGGAGGAGAGGAAGAGAAGGGCTGAAGAAGCCGTCGAAGCTGAAAGATCGAGAAAACGAAGGAGCACGCGCAGGGAAAGGGATGAGGATGGATGGGACAGATGGGATGGAAGAACTGCAGACAGGAAGGGAAAGAGGAAGGAGAGGGATTGGGAGAATTGGAACGGGGAAGATGAGGACGAGCAGGAAGACAGACGTCGTTCCACCCGACGGCACCGTTGCTCACGGTCGCGTTCTGAAGAACGGGATAGGCACAAACGGTCTTCTAGACGGTCATCAAGGAGTCGGACCCCGGAGAGGCATTCTTCTCGACGAAGTCATAGACGCCACCGGAGTAGGAGCAAACAGTCGAAGAAGAAAGAGAGGAGATACGCTCTTTCTTCGGACTCTGAATCAGATGAAGAACGCAGCGACAGGCGGAGAAGGAGGCGACATTCACGCTCACGTTCGCGTTCCCGATCCTCAGACAGCCCTTCGCGTTCTACCCGACCTCACTCCTCGTCTGCTGCAACTCCTAATCCATCATCGAGCGAACGAGAAGTAGAGTTATCTCGCTTAATCCGTTCTAGTAGAGAAAAGGATAATGAGACCGACAGGGAGAAGGACAGAGAAGACGGGAAGACTGCCAAGTCACGGAAAGGCCGTTCTCGTTCTCCTGATTCTAGAAGCCAATCCAAAGTGGAAGAAAGGGACAGCAAGAAACCACGAACAGCCCGCTCTCGTTCTCGCTCCCAGTCACGTCTACCGGCCTCTCATTCTAGAAACGGTCGACGTACACAATCCACCCTTTCCGACGAGAACGATGACAGAATGTCTATATCCCGATCCCCCTCACCGGGACCTGATCCTCTTCCGAAGCTGCCCTCCAAAATGGACCGGTACTTTGAAGAATCTTACGACCCCCGACTCGACGTTGCCCCTCTCACGGCGCCTAAAGTGCCCGCCACTGGCTTGATTAACAATGCCGAGTATGAAGGGTGGGACGCGATGCTCGATTTCCTTCGGCAGAGGAAGGAGGATAAGGCTGAGAAGAAGAGGTTAGAGAGGATGGGGTTGAGTAAGGACGAGATCAAGCAGACGTTGTTTGGCACCGGCGTGAGCGGTAGTAGCAGCAGCAGCGGCGTCAAGGATCGGTGGAACGGGGAGGGGACCAGCATCATGGATATACAGTACAAGAAACGGGGGAGTGTAAGGGAGTGGGATATGGGGAAGGAGGGGTTTTGAGTCGTGGCCGAGGAATCTGTTAGCCCATATCATCTCTTGAATTTTACATCGTGCGCATCCTGGCACATCACTCATTTGTATGGTACAGTGTTCCGTTTTGTATACCTAGATTTATGCCTTTGACTTCTAGGCCGCTCCCAGTCAATTGTGAATCTTGCAAGTGGATTCAATAGCACGACGGTTATATTGCCTACAGGTAAGGAAGAGGTCCCGGAATGCTACTAGGGAAACACGGTGTGTTTTACAATCGAGAACCGATGGTACGTATGATACATATTTACAGGAGGTGTAGCACGAGTTGATGGTGAATGTGGTGATGAATGTTGAGCCGAGAGCGTAAAAATGTACAAGGGTGTAAAAGGGCGGGGCGAAACGAATGAGCGGAAGGGGGAAATGAACGTGAACATAGAATGAGAAAGAAACGTTTGAGTTTGGTGATGGTGGGAGATCGGGTCGATGAGATTATTCGATAGCATGGTCCATGAAAACGGAAAATGTGAGTAGGATCTCAAGTGCATTGGGTCGTGGGGAACAGAAGGAGAGAAAAAGAGAAGATATTAACAGAGGTGAATGTGGCGTCGAGAATCGTGAGGCACCAGCCTTGAAGGTCCCAGATCACAGTCCCCAACAAAAAAGGATGAGATAAGAACGAAAGAAGAAACACAAAGCAAGCAAGAGATGGGGAAAGGTCATGCATCATGAGCGAGTGTCGTAAAGAGGAACCAGGAGCCGCAACCTTTTGAGCGCCGAGCGTTTGAGTAGTCTTGACCAATGAGATCCAGTCGGTGTGAACTTCCAGAACCAGCCACCCACATCTCATATCAACTTTCCAAACTCAACGTCCGCCTCACCCGCATCAGCGCCGACGGGTGTTCGTTCAACAGAAATGAAACCTACCCCAACACCGGACATCCCGGATATTCGCCAAGGTACGATGCGCATGCTCTCCGCCTCGAGGAACGTCTCACCAAGCCCGAGCTCGAATGAATCCTCCGGCTGCACGGATCCTCGTTCGGGATCCACGGTCGAAGCCAACGAAGCGGAGGACGGTGAGGATAGCGATAGGCAGTAAGACGGAGGCGGTGGGGGTGCCAGTGCGAATGCGGGGATAGTAATCTCCACAGTTTTCGGGCCAGAGCTCCCACTCTTTCGATGACCCATACGCGTCGTGGTCGGCGAGTGGGCGTTCCCTGGGCAACCACGCCTTCGTTCGGTTCGGGTTTCGGTAAATGCGACCTCGTTCTCCTCGAGTTGTCCTTTCTCGAATGCGATGTAGTAAAGGACTTTCAATGCCCGGGTCAACGACTACGAGAGTTTTCGTCAGTAACTGGGGTTGTATCAGAAAGAAGTTGCACTTACTGGATCCCAAAATGCCAATATAGCATAAATTAATGGCCGAAATGAACACAACACGACTAGAACCCTCCCAACCTCGGAGCTCCCGTCCGCTCCCGTCCTGTTAAGCTGATAAACGTCACTAAAAACCGTAAAACCCAGAGTGACTGCAGCTGCCAACGGGTAGAGAGCGATGCGCAGAATGATCGTGCGGTATTGGGTAGGCGTGTATCGGTATCTGTGGCTGAAGGCGGAGGAAGGAGAGGTAGAGCGTAGAGAGATAGAGGATGAAGCCCGAGAGAGTTTCGGAGGGGAATACGGAGAGGGTGCGCGTGGCTTTGAGACCGCGGAGGCCACACAGTCCGAGCTTGATTTTGCACCGGTGCTCATGGCGGGTTTTATGGAGGACCCATTTCGTGCGAAGATCTACCGCCGTACACATGAGTTGACTTCACTCGGTTAGATAAACCGCCCTTAACGACTCACCCTGGCTCTGACCATGAAAATCAGGACGGCCGAAAAAGTAATGATCTCCCCGACGATGGTGAGGACGATCCAAAACAGCATGGTACCAACCTACGATTTTTGTCAGCAACTATGAAGGCACAGAGTCTCATCCAAAGAGCTCACCCGCCACTTCAGCCTCTCCGCTTGATCCTGGCTACTCCAACCACAGGTCTGTTCAATCGGGTCCCACCTGGGGGCGTGGTCAGTGGGAGAGCTCGCGCCGGAGATGACACTGCTCGCCGGACTCACCCGAACTGTCCTGCAATTAGCGGAGGGAGGCTGAGCCCCAAAGCCAGCAGAAATGAACAGAAATAATAATACTTCTCCA
Organism: Marasmius sp. AFHP31; assembly: GCA_024721195.1. Lineage (NCBI taxonomy): Eukaryota > Fungi > Basidiomycota > Agaricomycetes > Agaricales > Marasmiaceae > Marasmius > Marasmius sp. AFHP31. The sequence continues at coordinate 24,864 of JANHQD010001776.1, forward strand.
TTCTCTGCCCGTTGAGACCGTGAATCATCACCAGTCTAGGTATAATCGCGAGTTGGTTAATGTCGGGCATTTCGGGGGACGCAGGGGGTGCGGTATGGACACGTACTGCAGGTTTAGCCCGATGCAGAATAAAAGATAAGAAGAGAGTTGAACGGAGAACTGCGAGTCCATTCGTATCAGTGAACCACCATGATAAATGTAACGGAGAGGAAGCGCACACTAAGCAACCACATCTGTACTGCACACCCTATCCCGTCGAAGTTAACCGACATTATCATCATCCCTACTGCATATACCAGACTACATTGGGACCAAGAATTTACTCCATTAGCCCCCTTGTACCAGAAGAACGTGTCCACTACTCACTTTGCCATCAGCGAAACCACCATAAGCCTGAAGCTGACCCTGTCCAACAACTTTCTCGATGCAGGATGAACCACCGCAATCAAAATCAGGAGAAGGACGAGGGAGGTTGCACCAGTTGCGAGAGAGGATGTTATGAAGATTTTGCGACTGCTCGTCCGGTAGTGAGAACATTGAGTAAATCGACTGCAGAGCTAGAAAGGAATACTCGAAAGACTCACCCATACTTTTGCATGAGCCTTCGAGCAGCTTCGGGAGCCTGGCTGCTCATCTCTCGCAGGCTTACGGTAAAGGGAAAATGAAAAGGTACAACCAGTCTCATCGGTCTCTAGGTCAAGGCCATTATAAGGGTTGGATACCGCTCAGCCAGCCAACAACGCAGGGACCTAGACAGGGTCTACTGGGGAGTCTTCTGCCGCTCACCAAATCCAGGGAATCCCGTACCTCCCTGTCGACGACTAAGCCGAACGCTGGGGATAAGGCTCCCGTGGCTCCTGTCTTCGATGATCGTCTTGGGTAGAACTGGGGGGTAAATATGAAGAATTATTACCAAAGGAAAGAAAGTTAGTGGCATTTGTGCTGCTTGCGAGAGACAATCAGAATGGGAGCGCCGTCGCGTTGGTTGGTTTAACGTGCATGACGTTCAGGAAGGAGATGCGAGTGGGTCCTTGTTTGTGTTCACCCTGCCAGTGATTTTGATTTTCACACGCACCGGGCATAGGGCCGAACTTACTCAGGGTCCCTCCCCTCCCGCTGAACAACGCGACAAAAATGGACGAGACATATACGCAGGCCGTTCATTCTCTTAGTCGGTACAATAGTGTACGAGTAAGTGTTGTCTAAGTAACAAGATGTTTTACAGGTTTTGTTCACCGGGTATAGATCTGAAGCGGCGACAAAGCCGCCCTTATCAATGAAACCAGAGTTCCCGCTACTCCCTGTGCCGTCCTCCCGCGTTTCGAGACCTCTAACCAAGTCAAAGGCTCAGGCTGGCTTAGACTGGATACGTATCTTTGATGGCTCATCGCAACTTCCCGGAATCATTGATTTGCCCTTCGGGTATCCAGTCAACGTTAACCAGTACCGCAATATTCATGATCATATATTCGTAGTACTAGTGACTCCTGCATCATCTCTGCAATTGACTGTTCCAGAATCCAGTCGATCATTGCTAACTGTCGATTACAGTCGACTTGCTGTCCCATTCGAGCGGTCACCTTCTCGTTCCGTCCTGTCCAATTTACGTGCTAAAGCTGTACCACAGCGCTAGCACCATCTCGGTCTCGGACAATCCTCGACATTCTAGTCTAAGTGTACCTTAACAGTGCCACTGTCAAGTCGGACTAATCGCCCGCATACCCAAGTGATCGAGGCGACGCAAGAGGGTCCAGCGTCTCCGAGGGCAAAGAAACGATCAACAACAGTGAAAAAGGATCCATATAGATCCACTCACTCGATTGCAATTACAACTCAACGGACGGTGAACGGCGGGAGTGAACTCGAACGAACTCGATTCAAAAAAACGAGAAACCGAGGTAAGGCGAAGCTACTAGAGTTCTCCTGGTGACGCCTCGGAAAACGGGGAACGAAGACGAATGTACAGAAATAAGTAAGCAACGGTAGCTGTACGAGGATAGTAGTGTAGATAGATGTATGTAGATAGAAGAATAAGACTAGGTTGGATGTGTGTAATAAATCGGGTGAATGACGCATAACGAAGGGTTCGAGATCTATTATAGATATACCAGTACGTAGAGGAGTGGTAATAACTAAAGGATGGTCGTGATGCTTGATGATGATGAATAATTATGTGTGTGATGGTGGCAAACCAAGAAACGAACACGAAGAAAGGGAGTGGACCGGACAAAACGAATATGAGGTGTTAATACAGCTTGACGATTGAGTTGGGTCGTAACGGGTCGTAAGCGGTATGATGGTGGATGCAAACGCCATTCTGGAAAGAGCGTCCAAAATGGCGTTTAGTCGAATCATGAGGGAGAGGGGCGTGAAGATGCTGAGGTGAAGATATGATACAGATGGAGCTTGGTTGACAAAGGCAGATTATGTTGTGTTGCATATAACAGAGATGTGGCGGACAAATCGAATGGTCGAAAGAAGGAGCAGCGTAAGCAAGAAGCAATGTGGCAGTGGTAGCAAAGATGGTGGGAAGGGTAGGGCGATGGGGGCACTCGTTACGCTCTCTGGATAAAGGAAGTCAGCTCGATGTCGTCAACTCAAACGAAATGAATCACGTACGAGGAATGAGCGGAACATCCGTATATCCTGGGTGAGATCTAAGTTGATCCCACGCAAGGCACACGTCGTCTTTAAGGAAGCCAGATGCCGATGAAGTTCGCCTCCGTTCCATAATTGTACGGTCACCGTGTGAAGAGCTTTCTTTCCCTTGATAGCTTCCAGAATCGCCTGAACTTGAGTGTCTCTGCCAAGTCCGAACGCGAAGGTCTCGATGGTCTCTGAGAGCTTCTTGAAGATGGCAGGATACGGCGAGATATCCTCGACACTGACGTCTCGGAGTCTCGGGCACTGTGCTAGTGAACGCGAAGTTTCGCGGGTACACAGCGGGAGTCTGACACTCTCCAACGTATCCCGGTGGGTGTCAAGAAGGTACTGCACGACCGTCTGGGACATCTCCTTCTCGAACTCGATCTTCTTCAGGGACTCTGCCGAATTGTGCAAGAGCCACTTGAAGAAATCTATTGAGGGTGAAGACTGGCAGTTCACGCGCAGTTCGGACAACGCGCAAGGGAAGGGATCGGAGGTGGGAGAAGGAAGCTCTGGCGCTGTACCACTGATGACGAGGGACTTGAGTGAAGGCCATACGCTAAGCAACTGCGTAATGGACTGGCTATTCTCCGACCAATTTCGGAAGGTCAAGGCAGAGATGCGAGGGCCTGATTTGAGCAACTCGAGAGTTTCGGTCTCGAATGAAGGGGCGGGGCGTCGCATACGAAGAACGTCAGGCGAGCCGACAATATCTTCTCCCGGGACTCCACAACCGTACACGGCGAGGTTGAGTTCGTACAAGTTTGGGCAAAGTGTGATGGCGCGAGCGAACATTCTCTGAGAAAGACCGAAAGGCTGATTGTGGTCTAATGAGACGCGGATGCGATGAACAGCCGCCGCCAAAGTACGACCACGCTCGGTTGCTGGATTTACAGCATCGCTGAAAGCCATGCAAGCGGTCCGGGTACTGAAGGTGACATGACGGAATAACATCTTCTGGGCGGGCATTGACCAGTCTCTGCAGACTAGAGCACACGATTTGAGAAATGCTCTGCGTTCCTCGTTTTCGTTTTCGTCACAGGCGAGCTCCATTATGTTCATAACAATTTCTACAGGCATCCGAGTCGTTGAATGGGGGGAAGGGGGGATCACACGAACGGGTGTCGGGCGAGAGGTTGGTGGCATCGTAAGGTCGAACGAAACATGGTGCTCGACGCTCTGTAAAGGGTGGCGGAGCACGAGGCAAACGATGAGCACAACATGACGACGATGAGGAGGACTGAAGATATACTCACCGACTTGGAGAAATCATGGAACAAGTTAAACAGACCCATGGCGAGCAGGAGCAGGGGACCTCGGATATTACGATTGCAAGGCGGATGGTGGCATGAGGGAAGCCGTATTTATAGGGAGCACGGGCTGGTGGATGGAGACAAGACTCATACTTTTTGCAGCGCCTCCCTCGGGAATGCCACGATCCGAATCTGAGTGGTTGAAACAAAAGAAAATAAAATGATATTGAAAAAAAAGAAATGTAAATAGACGCCGAATTCCCGAGTTGCCGTGGCCCGACAGCCGAGGTATCGTCCAAATACGGCAATGCCATTACGGCCGTCGTGGGAAAATCTTCGGGGCTCTGCTCAGTTCTTCCATTCACCACGCTTAGACTAGCTTTGACTTGTGCCACTATTTTCGACTTCAATCTTCCCGCTTGCTGTCATTAACTGGCTCGAAGGTCGAACATCTGCTTGCTTTTGATCCCGTTCCAGCTCTGTATCCCGTTTGTATCCCGTTCTCTCCATTCCTCCGGACCCAATTGCCAGTAAATTACGGCCCTGTGATTACAGTATCTTATTGTTCTTTTACGAAAACAGGAAGCTGACTCCTTCACCCCTTCACAGGTTGAATCATTTCGCATATGATAGATCTCCGTGAACCGTTGGCAAGATTATCTGTCACCATCACCCGCTGCGCTTAGTCCGCGCCCACCGCAATTTGGGTCTCCAGGCCGCTGATATTCATTATCGAAACATACAGGTGTCAATGGTACAGACCTGTGCCGTTTTTCAGCTGGTCGGTGTTTCCTTGTCTTACATCCTTTATGATGCTGGTTCAACTGCAATGTGCTCGCTGGAACAATGTGCTTGCAATGTGGTATTGGCCGACGCGTGTATGTAAATTTCCTCTGCACAGGCGAACCCCCGATTCCACCCCATAAATCCGTAAACCCTTTCGTCTTGCTACAATTGTGCATTGATTAGATCTTATCACGGCAAAGCCAAGTTTCCCGTTTGACTCGACCTGGATGCGGTGCAATGACTATATCAGTACCACCTTCCGGATCTGGCATGTTATACGGACATGGCGGTCAATTCAACGACAGCATGAAGCGGCTGACTCGACTCGCTCGCGTTTAAACCTCCCGCCAACAGTTCCTTTGACCACAGTTCTTTCCTAGTCATCGATCATCGACAATCAGTTCCACATGCTCCTTTCCACGTACATATCAACTTTGACTGCGGGATGGAACGAGCAGCGTAGCTCATGGCATGTCAGATGGCGATAGTCAGAACAAACATGGCTCCGTTGACGGTTTACTTCCGCAAAGACTGCCTGCCACCGGATGGTCTAATCCTCCTTTGTTCAAACGTCTGATCCAAATGCCACTGTGACACTGTGGCACAAATTGGGAGCGACTTCGTGTTCGACGAGAACCTTCCCCGGCTTTGACACACCTACGCAAGTGCAACTTCTACTGCTGGGCGGCCTGCGCGTTATCGGATCATGGTCTTGCGACACTTGGAGTCCACCCCCATCAAGAATGAATCTTTGGGCTTCACAACGTTCTGTACTCCCACCTTTTGTTCTTTTGCTTTTAACCGGTCCACCCTAGCGACATACTGAATCGAGTACTTTCAAAGTGCTTTTGTGGTCAGGTGTATCTTCGCTTGACTTAAATCAAGTTTCAGCTGATCAACGGATTGTGTCAAAGCTCCGAGATCAAAGTATTAGCCTCGATATTGACCACGACCCATCATGCATCAAAAACAATAAGGATTGGGCTATGGGCAAAGCCAATGTCCCTGCACTGAAGAACGGAAAGTATACTCACGTTACCGTTCGCTTTCTTCAAATTCGTTTATTGTTCCTGTCACTTTCAGGGTATCATGACGCACCGAAACCGGAAATGAAAGAAGACAAAGGAGTGTAATCATTCCACTCATACTCCTTCAAACCTTTACAGCTCTTCTATAGTTCCGAATCGACCTCCGGGGCCCCGAAGGGTAGACGCGTCCACACGTTCACTCATCTCGGAGTTACGTCAAACGGGAACTCAAGAACCCAAGAAAAAAACGAGTTTGAACAAGTTCGTCGAACTGAAGCCAAGTCCTTATCACAAGTTGAATGGACTTTTTCTCTACGGAAGCTCAAAACCCGCCCTAATTCCGGATGGAAGAACGACCTGACTTGGTCTATACTTTCGTGCTTGTGATCTGGTCCCTTTGTATGCTTTTTCAACGTGTACCGTGTACTTTACCGAGACAGGACTCTCTGGCTGGAGCGCCTGCATTTGGTCTCCTTCGCTATGGCTATGGCTCCCATGTCGCAGATTCAATGAACTTCGACGGCAACATAAACTGGGTCTGCCGCATGCTGCCCCGAGTCGATTTCCTCCGTTTTTTCTGGCAGCATCCCACGACTTTTTTCGACATTACCATTTCCACGCATTCCGTTCCGGAACGTCGTGTATATTCACGCTGTTCTAATCGAATCGTCTTGGGCGCGAGGCTTCGACGTAAGTGATGGGAAAATGTGAACCCCCCAAATTACACCCTTGTCCTGTTATGTATGTTCAGTGTCTGTCGGCAAAAACTTCGGAGTTTTTCGACATGCGGATGTGACTTATTGAACGGAGCCTGGTGTTATTGCTATAGGGAGCTGGTCGGTCACCGTTTTGCATCCCGACAATGACCGGGTTCGTGCAGCGCTGGAATCGGCACGCGGGAACGTTTTTACTTCGTCTATATCTGGCTTATACTTTCCTTGGGAGTCAACCTACAACCTGGGGCAAGGAGTTTTACAGGTCCAAAGACACAGGCATCAGTGTTAAGGTGTATGTAATGCATATGATAGGACGCCACAGAACAGGATTGGGGAGATAATATTTACGACAGCGGGATGTCGGGAAAGGCTGAATACTGGGCGACTGAATAGAGTTTCTCGTCCAGTAAGCACCTTCGTAAGTACTCGATGACCTTCTCCGTTCCGTCTGCGACTTTGCTCATTCTCCTTTATGTCCAAGCTCGAGGTGCTGATGTGGTGGCGCTCATATCACTGTCTTCTCTGGCCATGAGACGTTGTCGATATGTACTTGAGCGGTTTGAAGCTCAGGAGGCCGAGGGAAGTTGAAGGTGTCAGCTATATTGCACCCGTTCTCAAAGCTTAATACTTGCTTCAGCACGATTTAGGGCTGGAGCTAAATCTCCGCCACCAATGATAGAAACTGTTGTTGTTCGTTGCATTCGAGCCTTCAAAAGTTTAGCCAAAGGAGAAGGAGGATGAGGAAGTAAGTTTGACCAGGCCGGGGTGGCCTTGTACGTTCGACTTCGAACACGCCGCAGCAGGCACTCTTATTGGTGGATTGAACGTGTACGATTATGACACAGCTTTCGTCGAGTCCGTCGGGATCTCTGTAAGTTTAATTAGCTCTATTTCGTGGTCCTCGGGGACGTGTCGCCTTGCGTTTTCTCAAGGTGAAGTTCTGGAATTCCCTTCCCCAAACGTGGGTTGGCTCAACAAAGTCGCAAACTCCTGTGGCTGCAGCACCAGGTGGTCAAACCTTCTACGTTATCACTACATTCGCGCCACAGTCACAGCGAGGCGACAGCGTCCTGGCAAACAGGGCCAGGTCTAGACTCTGCCCTCGGAAAATGTCAAAGGTAAAGCCTGCGTCTATTCTGCTATTCTGCGTAATACGTCCATGTCAGGCTTATTTTGTGTATGCGCCCTCTCAAGCGCCCTTGGCTGTCGCATTCGACACTATTCATGGAAGTGACGGTGATTAATCCCCGGCGCCTCCTTTCCAGCGTTAGTACGTCTAAGGACTAGAATTCCAGTGGCCCGTCCGCACATCCCACAGGGGATCGTGAGCACTTCAATATCATACAGTTTTAGCATAAAGCATTTACCCTTCTAACTCTTCGGGCGCCATATAGGATCTGCGAGCCTCGTGGGCATGGGGTAGGGTCGTGTAATAAGACGACTGCCAGTCCGAGACTCATTCTTCCTGCCACCGGAGCCACCGGGCCAACATACGACGGAGAGACGGAGGTTACCCCGTCAAGACCGATCGTTATGCATCGCCTTTTTAAATGGGTACTAGTCAGCGTTAAGCGTTTTGGCGAGCGCGCGGAGACTATAAGCGGTCGTCGTCGAGTCAACCTTCCCTCTGGAGCTAAGACTCCGGGCATCCCTGACCTGCGACCTGCGGGACGCGGAGGGTAAAAGTATTTTCTTATGACCCGTCCCATCCCGTTCCTCGCACTTCCGAGTCCCCAATTATCTCTTAATATTCTCGTCACGATCATAGAGAGATTCATTCACAGAAAGTGACTTGATGAACAATATCATGAAGTAATAGGCGCCCATATGGCAGTGGAATGTGAAAGGGCAAAGTAATAGAAATTGAATGTCTGGGGAATAATGTCACCATTTCAGAGTCATGAAAATGATAGGGTTCGAGGACATGGAATGGTGGAATATTGGTCCGACCGCAGATAGAATACTTAATTTCCTCCTCCATAACACATTCAGAGATCTGGAAGTGAAGGGACACCGAAGGGTTGACTGACTCGCGTGGCAGCCTGAGATCTGGATTCCTAAAGAGGTAACCCAATGGACATATCGGGTAAAAACCAAAAAGGGTGCCCAACGCCACTTCCAACTTTCGGAAAAATAACTTCCGCTTCGTTTCAACTGCCGAGTCCCCAAGATTCTTCCTGATGCTAGGACTCAGGATGTGAGGGCGTGAACATTGTCAAGCTACAGCCCATCTCTTTTTCGCGTCCTCAGACGGCGGAGGGCCCTATAAGCCATCGCGTAAATGAATTGTGTCATTGGAGCGTCTCCGTCAGGGTCAAGTCGCAAGCGGTGTCCTTCAATGCCAGGCACCCTGCAAGGATGTCAGTTTTCTGCCGCGAAGGGCGGGAGGGGCGGGAGGTAGGCAAGTGATGATCTGGGTGGTTGGGTGGCGGTGGCGGGTCTGTTGTACTGTAGCAACGAGATCTTGGGGCCGGAGGAGTGTTTGAAAGATGTACTCCGGCTACTGGGTCGGCTCTGGAAAGGAGCGAGATCACTGTTGGTAGCGACTGCATAGTACGATTCTGGAATGAAGTATTGCTGAACCACAAAATAATCTCATGCACGATGTTGGTGGTCCAATGAAACCTCGTGCACTGTGCGAAGACCACCACGCCGGTACGTTGTATCGTCCGCATAACCGAAGACCCGGGCTGTGGCAACGATGTTGAACGAATTCGCGTACTTAGATACTAGATCCCTTCAAGCTGAATAGTGTAGATTTTGCAAAGATTGTGATGACCATGTGCATATGCCTTGGCAATTGCCAATGGGAACCACCTGAAGTTCGGGACCGTCAGGTTCGTTTGAGGCTCCAGACTCCATAGAAAGAAAGACCCAGGACCATTACAGAAGTAACGCAACTTCAGGATTATGATAGACTTTGTCGTCAGGCACATTGACTACCGCTACCAGAGATGTGAGAGATCCAAGGCAGAGGACAGGGAAGGGAAAAGACGCGTTCGCTGCAGGCTCGAGGCAAGCGGTGAGGTGGGTGGCGCTCGTCGCGACGTTTCCCTTCCATTGCCGACGGTTGACATCCCACGCCAGCCTGTGGGAAAGCTGAATACAGACTATGGACGATGGTCATTCTATGTCTCGATACGATACAATCCTTGTAAGCTAAAAATGGGTTGGGAAACACGAGGGCAAACTGACATTACTCCAGGCTCCAGACTCCTCGATCGCTACCCATAGGTATTCAATGTTCATTGCCCGTCCGTTGTGGCGTCTCGCATAGATTCAAGGTTTGGAGCCGCGTACATACGTCGAGCCAGTCAGGACATTCTATTCATCCAGCTAGATATGTGGGATGTGCGGCGGCGTTTGGCCCCCGGGGGGCGTTGTGCATAATCGGTGGTAGACTCTCGCCGGACTCGCCTGAGTATTCACTCTTCCAGGCAGATATATAGACCTCGAGCTTGATCACTGAGTACGGGTACTAAGTCAACCCGGAAAAGATTACTCGACTACTAGAGTATCCGGGATGCGCTTGAGAGCTCGGAGGACGTGAGCCGTCTCGAATCTTGAAGCCAAATCAGCATTTCACACTAATCCTTCGTTGTTACAATCCGGTGGTGACGGAGGGTACCAATACGCAAGGCAGCGGCGACCTTGGGGACTGGAGGGGGTGTGAATAGACGCCTCAAAATAGGATAATTAGACCCCGTGTGCAGCCTTCTGATGACCATTTCTTAGAATGATGTGCTACTGCAGCGGCGTGAGTCCCCATAGTCTTTCAGGTATCTATATACCGCAATCATCACTATCAGAGAGAGAGGGAAAGAAAGCAAATTTCCCTTACAGTAGTAGTCATACAACTACGTCCAGCGGCGGTTCCGTTCGTGGCATGGTTTCACCGAAAGGCTTCGTTCCCGAAGTCAAGTGCATCTATTCCCAGGTTTAGACGTCGCCATGCTTGTAGCAACGCACGCTTCCAGAAAGGGTTTGAGAAGTGACTGAGCCTCAGGAGCATCATTCAGCAGGAAGAGGAACAGATCATTCCAGGATTGAATTTGAACGAACACGATAAAGCTTGCCGCAGTGAAGAACGAGGGATCAGATAGTTCAGAAGCAGTTCATAAAAACTAGGCAAGTCGGGTTCCCAGATACCGCCAGAGATATTGGAAATCATCACGAAATCGAGGAGGTGGAAAGGTGGTACTGGGTGAAAAAGGACGACTCACAGCGGGCGGCAAAGAAACGGCAATGCAGTCAAATTCTCACGTCTTACGTCAGCTCCGTCGAGCTGACCACCACAGGCAGTGAGCTGGTCATCGTTGGCGGTGACGGCGGTAGATGTTCTGTAATGTTGAGCTCGTCTTCCTCTTGTTTGACTACTTTGAAACTGACACTTTGATAGAGAGAACTCACCCTTTGACTCGCCATAATACATGGCAGAAAGTGCCAGTACACCAGACAATGTTCCGGACAAGTCTGAGGACTCGAGCACGTCGCTGACGGACCTCTTGGGGTCGTCGTCGACAACGAGCACGTCCCTGGAATATATTAATCACCTCACAACCCTACCACTCTCGACCCTTTCTTCAGAACCGACTGCCTTGCAGACGCAGTCCCACCACCTCACATCCAGTCTCACATCGCTCACCCATACTTCATATCCAACATTCATCTCTCTTCACACAACCACTACAGCCCTCACATCAGCACTCAATGGCTTCTCCTCATCTCTGGACTCTCTACTCACAGAGAGTTTGCCAGCTCTCGAGGATAGCTCATCGACGTGGCGCAAGCACACCGATAATGTCTTGAACGAACGAAGAAAAGCTCGTGTTGTACTCGAGCAACACGACAAAATACGCGACTTGCTCGATATTCCGCTTCTTATTGAGACTTGTGTTCGCAATGGATACTTCTCGGAAGCTTTGGCACTCTCAGCGCACGCGAAATCCATCACATCCTCTTATTTGGCCTCTTCACGTCCACCCCCGCTGGTCCTCAACTCAGTCATGTCGGAAGTTCAGACCGCTGTGGATCACATGCTACTCACCCTATTGTCTACACTTCAAGAGCCCAATCGGAAATTACCAGCATTGTGGAAGGCGATCAACTTTATCAGGAAGATGGAAGCATTCCAGAAGAGTTCTGAATCGGACGGTGTTCACCCGGAGGAACAGATAGCGCTCGCATTTTTATCAGGTCGCGAGAAGTGTCTAGGCGCGGCTCTAGAAGGTTGCAAACGCGATGTAATGAGGCTCGTCGATGCCGGTGCTCTGCAGGAGAAGGATAAAGGAGATCTTGTGGAACACCTACGGAAGTATATCGACTTATGGAGAAAGGAAACGTCCGACATTGTTGCTCAGTATACGTCTATTTTCCTCGACTATCTTGCTTCGGAAGGTTTGGACGTTTCGAAGAAGTCACCCATTACCTCAACCACCCCTTCCCCACTTTCGACGGACTTGGCGTGGAGGATACACACCTTGCTCACGACGTACACCCTCCATAACCTTGAAACTCATCTCCTTCCTCTCCTTTCCCCGAAACTTACCCTCATTCATGTCCCTCTATCTCAGCTCCAATCCATCCTGAAACCTCTCACCTTCTGCTGCAACTCCTTCGCGCGTATCGGCATGGACTTTAGAGGTGTCCTTGGCACTCTGTTCGCGGATGCCGTCCTCACGACTGTCACCGACGACCTCCAAAAACACACACGGTCCTGGACAGACGTTCTCACCGAAAAGTTAGGTTCACGAACGATAGCCCCTCCCAAACGATTATCGATCATTACTCCTGGTATCAACAAGAATGTCAACTCCCCACATCCTTTGACACCCCCGTCGAAATGGATGGTGTCCCCCACGGCGATGTCGCCCCCACCGACACCGGTGACCGCAACAGTTCAGCTACCAGCACATGTGCCGCCTCCGATACTGACGACGTACCCACCGCTGGCGGTTCTTACCAACGCTGTGTTGACGACGTTCAACAACCTTCGGTTGATTGCACCGATCTCGGTACGGTCTACGTTGGAAGGTGTGCTGGATAAGGAGATCGCGCGTTGCGGGGAAGCGCTTTTAAAGTACCTCAAATATGTGGTGGAGGATCCTGCGTTGAAAAGTGCGCGTGAGGCAAATGGTCACGGAGAGCAAGCAAATGGGGATGCGAAAGGAGACAAGATGGGCAAGGAGGAGCAAGTCGCGTTGGCGGTGGGCGAGGTGTTCTTCGTCACTTGGGTTCCGTTCGTCAGGAGAGCGCTTGGAGAGGGTGTGTATGGTGTCAAGGGAGAGTACCGCATGAGCGTTGAAGGCTCTGACGGCGCGGCGAATGGAAACCTCGATCCTCTCAGTGAAAATGCAAAAGATAAGACTGGTAGTCACTATCTACTTGAAGTTGTTCGACAGTGGGAGAGCTGGCTTAGTACCATGAAGGAACGGACTTAGTATACATCGCCTAATATCTCGTATTTTCCGTCTGCGCGTCGTTTGTTCATACTGTTATACATTTTTAGGATCTACTGCGATGGTTTCATGAAAGCCCGAACAACGACGCGCACACAAAGTATGCCCCAAGAGAAAATCGAAAGACGAAATCGAGTAAACATATATCCTGATCACATTGACACTGACTGAGATGGTTCGCACTGCGCAAAGTGGCTGTTAGTTGAATGCATTGTATGTCCAAAACATATCGTCATACCTGGTTGCATAGGTCTGCAATCAACCCATAAGCATATCGAGGGGGAACCCGAGCCCTCCACCGTTCAAAGGAAGGTTTCCAAACCCCTGTATAATTCCACCATATACAGGGCCATTGTTTCCTTGGTTGCCAAATGTCACAGTAATATCGTCCCCTCCAACCTCATCAAGTCCATCTTCGTCAAAATCATCCCCAGCCACTCCACCCGGTCCATCATCTATGATAGGAGGTCCCGGCAAAGGGATATCGTGACTGTGTATGCCATACAGTCCCGGGGCATTCGGCTGACCCGCCCAAGGAGAATCCATGGGGGCGTAAGGGGTGTGATACGACAGTCTGATATCCATCCCCTCCTCCGATTTCAGCTTCTGAATCCCAGCCAACGTCGGATTATCATGGGGAACGCCTCGCTTTGACGTCGAGAGACTCTTCGTATCCCGATCGTACGAGACGTAAATTCGTTTTATTGGAGAAGATGATGGCCGGGTGGACAATCCAGGCTCATCGGTCGAAGCTTCCACGCAGCGAATATGGGAAGGAGCCCTGCTCTGCGCGAAACGAAGGATCGCCTTCTCAGTCGCAGGAATGACGCCGGTGAGTACAATCGATTGTAGGTGGGGACAAATTGGGTCGACGGTCTCGGGTGATAGGGAAAGGAGGTCGAAGAAGGAGTCTGTCACAACGCAGGCATTCTTCCGCATCTGTCGGCTCTCTTGTGGTGATGGAAATTGTGGACCACCTTGGACAGTCATGGTCGGGAAGACGACAGCCCACAAACACTCGCTGTAGTTGAGCAGCTTCAGGTCAGGGGTCAGTCGCAAGCATTCGATAAGTCCTGGTGATTTGACGGGGAAAGAGAGATGGAGGTTTTCGAGACGGCATTCTGTTTTACTGATCATGGGAAGGAAAGGAAGCCGATCAAAGAAACCCGAACATGGAATACTCGAAGTGGCAAACAGGAAGGTGGACAATGAAGGGGCCACGATTGTGGCGAAGAAGGCATCTACCTTGCCGAGGGACATAGGCGGACGTGCTCCCTGCCCATTGAATAGCCAGGCGTCGAATTGGACGCTCAAATGGACCTTGAACGTGTGCAGCTTGGGAAAGGAGATATAGGTGTGAGCGGAGGTTTCTTCAGCCTCCGACCCTACTGTAGCCGATGGGCAGTATACCGTTATATCGCAATATTGCAGAGATGAGGCGGCTCTTCGTAGTACAACGAGCAATTCGTCGGCGGTGTGTCTCGTACCTCTCGAGTGCAGCTCAAGCTGCGTGAGATTTTCCCAGGCGATTGAGATTGCAAGTACGTTAGAAGTGTAGTTGTAGAGGGCGAGCGAGCGAATCTCTGGGATGTTAGACAAGACGTTGGTGAAAACTAGCTGGGTCGTCGGTTGGGGTGGGGCCACGGGCCAGGGTCCAAAACCGTCGAGGTTATCAGATGGCTGGGAGGCCTGCTTCGTATAGTCGACTTTTATGCTTTTCAAGTACGACAAGGGTCCTTTCCCCGCATCTTCATCGAGTGTTTTCATGAATGAGTTAGGGGCAGTGAGCTCGAAGTTACGCCACCGGTTCGAGACGGAAGCCAAAACGCGAATTATCGGGGTGTAGTTCGACTGTCTGCTTTCTTTATAAGGCCCCACTACAACTGAGAGGTTGAGTGGCAAAGAACCGGATCTTTCGAGCCATGCCTGAACTCCTTCAGCCCGCCGCTTAAGGCGTGACTTGGACTCTCCTTGATTCGATTCGTCAAACTGCGGAACATAAATGTGAAGTGCAGACCACAAGCTTGGCGTGTTGAGTGTCACCTCCCGACACTTCCTGTTGATCCTCGTTAACAAAAGGGGTGATTCTGCCATGCTGCGCGTTGGGTTCCTGTTGGTTGGGATACAACGCAGGAATATTTCGACCAAGGCATCGTCCGGGAGACGACGAAAAGGTGACACGAGTGCGAGGTGAGAGTCGACGAATTTCCCAACTGTTGCCCGTCGAGTTGATAGTCCCTTCAACTTGGACTTCAAACTATCGATCTCTTCATCGAGGTCCACCAATTCGCGCTTCGGTTCGGCCAGCAGAACCTTTATTTCTTCGATCTCTTCGCTCAAGGCGGTGTAGTTAGTGCTAAGAAGGTTAGAGAACCGTGACGTGTATTCCGATCCAGCCATGGCTGTGAGAGAGAGGAAGGAGGAGTGATGATGGGGTAGACGCAAGAGTGAAACTACAACATCTCAACAGCACCGTGCAGGCTGTCCACCCCCAACAGAGTTCAACAATCTCAATCTTATCCTTATCTTATCTCTTCTTTCCCCAAACCATCATCACATCATCTGCCATGTCCAAATCGACGGAGCCAAAGGGCCAATCTGAAGCCCAAGAATCCAACGACCTCGTATCTATTGAGAAGGATCTGGCTCGAATATCCTCTATTCTCTCTCCAGAACATAACACCGAGCCCGAGGAAGAACTATCCGAGAACAACCTAGTTGACCTCCTGAAGCAACTGGATAGCGCCAATGGAGCAATGGACGGCGTGGAGAATAAGCTAGACAATGTCTTGGGGCAGCTGGATAGTCTTCTGAAGGCGTTAGAGAAGGAAGAAGCGACAGAAGATCCAGAAACGGACAAGGATCAATCTAAAACGTGACGGTATGTGGTTTGTATATGGAATGGCTGTGAATGGTCCTCAACTTCGCTTTCAGCATCGACCAAGATCATCGAAACCCAAACGAATCCGATACCTCAGTTCTACTCGACACGAGATTGCAGCATATGATCATGAATATCGATACAAATATGGAATGCAGGTGGTTGTGGTGGTGAGTATGAAATGTGTGATGAAAATGTGGAGGTTAGGGCACAACAGTATGGTACTGATACACAAAATGTGGTTTACATAAATAGGGGAATGTCCATTCGCCGTTCAGCACGCGGTTCTTTATCTAGTTTGATTCAACAAGACTCTCTGGATCGTAGCGCTTCACCGTGTCAACAACTTGCGACCCTTTGCGCGCGAACACGAGCTGTAAAGAAAGTCAAGCCATATCAGAACCAAGGAACCAGAGCAGAACTTTTCAGGGATCACATACCAAGTAGGGGTTCGCAGTCGAACCAGTCGTATCCTGCAAAACCTCTTCCTTGTCAATCTTGCTGACATCCGAATCATTGTACTTGAACCATTCATCTGGCTTCGAGGGAAGATTCCTCGAGTAGAAAAAGTAATGCCCAAACGACGGTGACGTCCCACGATGTATAAACACCGACGTCAGCTCATACGGAATACTCTTGTCATTCTTCCAGATATCCTCCAGTGCCGCTTTCTGTCTCGTAATTCTCGTTCGGAGCTCCTCGATCTCGTTCTTGACGGCCTCCTTTTCCTCTAAGAGTAGACGAGGCAGATCTGCGTCCATCTCGATACCGGAGGATTGTATCGTGTCGGTTCTTTCCGAAAGGAATTTGCTCGTGTTGTCGAGGATAGTTCCGAATGAGATATCCTGCACACAAGGATATAAATACTCCCCGTCCTACCGACATCATCGAACACGTACCTCTCCCTGATTCAAAACACGAATCCGTTCTCGGCAAGCATGTAAATCATCCTGCAGAGCTTTAGACTGCTTCCTCTTCTCTGGATCAGCAGTATCCATAAATCGATCCATGTAGATTGTCTCTTCAAACTTGACATAAGCCTGACATTTCCACGACTGGACTAGTTCTCTGTTGAATTGAACGCGCTGCAAAACACCAACAGTCAGTGATCGAACTCGTGGGAACCACCCCATCGACCCGACACGTACCTGGAGCTGAATCTGAAGCAAAGGCGGTAGCTTCAACAACGAAATCTCAATGGGCACCCTCTGACCCTCATAGTCAATCATGTCGTCAAAGTATCGACCAAGGCCATCGTATATATCGAAGCCATCCTCAGCAACGTTGACAGGAAGGTGCGAAAATAAGTCTTCTTTCGCATGGATTGTAGGTTGGCCTTTCGAGGTCTCCACAAAGCGTTGCCGTATCTTGCCATAAAACAACCTAAGCGGGGGGTCAAAAAGATAGATGCGCCATGACTGAGGAAAATACTCGCCTCTTGACAATGCTGCTGTCCCCTTCGTCATCGTTGGGTTCGCTAATAGCATCGAACTTCAACAGCGCCGTCTCGATTTGGAACATGCAGTTGTCCATGCATTCGGCAACATCGTGTTGTCTCCCTGGGAGGACACAGTCAATGGGAGGACGAGGCAGCAATGAAACTCCGGTCACTCACCAAACATCATCACCGAATCACTGTGAACAGGCGTCTTTCGAGGAGGAAGAGGTGGAGGCGCCTTCTTCGGCTGCGACTCATCCTTCATCTCCACATCCTGCGATTCATCTCTAGCGGCAATGCTAGCGTCTGGCGTGGAGCTCCCGGGACTCTTCGACGACTCCCCTTGAGAAAGAGGCACGGAACTCGCTCTAGAGGTAGGTGAGAGTTCTAAAGCGGGAGACGGCAAATCAATATCCATCTCGCTCATACGTCGTCTTGTCCGCTTCCCCAAAACGGAGCTGGGCGATCGGGAAGGAGATTGTGGAGGTGGCGAAGCGCTTTGTGGTGGCATTTCGGGGGCTTCGACAGAAAACCTCGTCGAAGGACCGTCCTCGACCAGGGTAGCGTCCGTATCGTTGGAAGAATCGGTGCCACCATGATCGACCTCTTCGTCTTCCTCGTCCTTCGAAGTTACAAGCGCAAGTTTTGCCAGTTCGAGAGCTGGAGTTATAGCGGTTGTTTGACTGTTCTCTAGGCTTTGGAAAAGGTCGGCCAGATGATTAACAACTTCAAAGAATTCGAGTTAAGTAACGCGAGGTGGTAATGAGCGATGAGGCTCACATTTCTTGGATCTTTGGACCTCTTTTCGGGTGACTAGACGCCCGCCGACACGGTGTTTCGTCAATGCGTCGTCCGTCAGTTTTCCCTCCTCAACAGATTTCGTGTCCGGATTTCTCAAGGGTATCACAGCCTCTCGGAGGTCTTTGATGGTATAGAAATACTGTGATGGTCTCGATAAGAAACAAGCGCAGAAGATCCCGGGAATTTCTACACACCTGAAGCAGTGAATTAAGATAGCATGTATTACCTAATTGGTTCAATCCTCTAGGCCATTCCGCAGGTATCACAGCAGCAACTTCCCCAGCTTTCATCCTACTATCAGTGACCTGACGCAACAAGCACGAATCGGCACTCACGATCTCGAGAGGTCCTTATGAACTCTCGTAGACGCTCGCTATTACGAACTTCCGCAATGACATTCAATGCCTCGTGCATCCTCTCCACTTGCGTAGGCTGCTCATCCAGCTAAGAAAAGACAAACGATCAGCACTGATCCCCGCGATAAAAAACCAAAGAACGCGCGGGACTCACCCGCATCGTGAACACAGTAATCAACATCGACTCATCCACATCCTTCGGGACCTCCAACACATCGTAAGCACGATCCGGCGTCATCATCAAACTATTCTTTCCCTTCTCATACAACTCCTTAAGACGCACGCTTCCCCTAGATTCAGCAATTACCCTCAACGCCTCATTCGCATTCTTCTGCAGCTCCCCGCCACGTGGGTCCAACCACGACCGTTTAACACATTCCTTCCAGGCATTTTCGATGAACTCCTCCTCGATATCAGAATCATAATCGACGCGTAAGGGACCATCAGATCCGAATCCGAGTATCGCTACGCCTTGCTGTAACTCTTCAAAGGTGTATCGTCCACGGCTCTGCTCCATGATAAGGAGGTCTTGTAGTGCTGATGGACAGCTAGCCATCTGTTCCATGGCTTTGACGATGTTACAGAGAGCCGTGAAGTAGTCCATTGTCTGGGCCGGGTCACATCGGCATTGGGATAAGTAGGCGAAGATGAGTAGGTCTGTGTATTGGTTCCATTTCAACATAGACGATCTCTTGATTCGGTTTGAGACTGGTGAACGTACCGGAGGAATACGACATAACTGACAACCCGAGCATTCGGAAACAATGTTGCAGAGTCATCATAGGTTCCAGTAACGACTCGTTCATGTTTCCTCGAGGTACTGGACGATGCTATAGGTGAGCGAAGGATAGCCATCGGCTGGCAATATACGCTTACTCTGGTCGTGATGCGCGCCGATAGCGCTCTGTACCATTTCCCTGACGTTATCGAGTTGAACCCAGATCTGGTACGGCGAATGTTCCCTGCCTATTTTACTTTCTGGAGTGACATCATATTCAGTAAAATGGCTCGGGCTTGTGTGCTGCGGATGAACGCCTACCGTGAGTCTTCCTGAAATGTGTCGACCAAGCACCAATCTCCACCCAAGCCCGTAACAACTTGGCGCGGTTGTGTCTGCCGACAGCAGAGACCACGTCATTCTGGGGGCTACGCAAAATGTCCTCCCCATCTGAGTTGTCCTTAATGAAAGATAAGCAGCTGAAAACCTTTTCTCTGGAAAGGATGTCAGTCGTAGCAAGAAGAAAAAAGAGAGAATGATATAACTTACACCCACGTGTTCCACCCAATCTTTTTCTGGAATCCCGATCGACCAACACGAAGGGCTCGATGTTCCGATTTCCAAAGAACATTTTCAATCGACCTATTCATGAGGAGGCGATGAGCAAGCGAAAACGAGAGAACATTCAAATGCGTACATCAACAGTGTCTCCAGCCCTAGAATGACATCAACTTCAGGTTTGTGACCGGGCGGTGGATTCGACATCTTGTCCGCGATAAATTCCTTCCATATCCCGTTCGGTATGACCCCAGGCTGTACCTCCGACGCGACGCAATAGACAGAGCACTGACAGCACATGTAAAGATCCAGTAAAATTCCTTCCTCCTCCACCTCTGCCTCCTCATCCGCCTTTGCCTTCAATTGATCCAAGTCGATATCCTCCGTGATTATCGTCCCCGCTCTGCGCCTTTGCTTAGCCTCCGTGATCTCCCACTCGTTACGCCGGAAAGGCGGTGTGAGCTTGAGTCCATCAACCGCGTTCGGGTATTTGTGAAAGTGATGCGTTTTGTTCAACGGAACACCCTTGCCATCATCGTCGATGCACGTATGTGTTCGTCGACGTCTCTCTTGGTCTGGAAGAGGATGAGGATATCCGGACTTGAGGAATGATTGTGCGAGTGGTGGGGATACCGAGGAAGAGCGCCAGCTGAGGATTACCCAACCGTTTTCCTTGGGGCAGTAATAGGCATTGGGATGCGGTACGGCAGTCCGAACGTCCTGTGTGGTTGGCGGTGGTATCCTGCCTTTCGAGGCCGGTGGGGACGACAGGAGAGATGTGGTCGAAGAACCTGGAGTTTGCTGCGGTGGAGGTGAAGGAGCGTTCAGGGTACCTTGGACTGGGGGTTGTTCAGGAGCAGATGCTGGCGGTGGTTGAATATCTGGAGGCGTGACATTGACAGAGAATAAAGTGTGGTCAGGATCATGAAGTTCGTCAGCTAATATGGGTGGCAACATCCCAGGCCCAGGTCTTGCGTTCTTTTCCCTCTCTAACGGGTTCCACCAGGCCAACTCCTCAGCGTCATCTCTAAAATCGATGGCCACCCCACAATTCCCAAATTTGCTCTCGTTCAACCAATTAATCCCGTCGAAATCAGTATTCCATACTTCATTCGGTCTGAGTTGTCCAGGATAGGGTGTTGGACCGCGTTGAATGGATGTATCTCCCCAATCGGTGTTAGTTTGCGTGTTATCCCAAGGGCCCCAATCAGTATTTCCCCAGCTCGAGTTTCCGTTCCCAAAGTCGGAAGTTAGAGGTGGAATATCCTCGTCTGCATCGTCAATCCTTTCTTCTCTCACAAGTTCTGGCTCTCGAAACTCTGCGATGGATGTGGAGCCATACGTTTGTGGATTTTGTACGCCAGCAGGCTTGTACGTAGTTGAGCTCGAGCCGACACCCGTTGGTCTCGTGGGCAATGGAGGTGGATTTTGGGCAGGATCACCATAGAAGACGTTGGCCGGAATCGGTGTAGTTGGTCGTTGGGGTGGTACTGTACCAGGGTTGGGAAGAGGTCGTCTAGGTTTCATGCTTTCTTTAGATGAAGAATCTGCTTTTTCCATTGTTGACCTGAGTGAATGCAAAGACTGAGTTCGAGCTCGCGCTATTATCTATACCCAGGGACGTACTACAACCACCAACAGACACCGCGTCTCGATGAAAACGTAAATCTAACCGATCCGCAGGAAGTTCTCGGTTGTTTGAGCTTCGTGCTCTCAGTACCCGTGGACAATCGCTTCAAGTTCAGGGAGAAAAGATCCCTTGAGAGAGGAGGCAGTGAGCGGGATGGTGGTGAAAGGTCAAGCCAAGCTTAAGCTTAAGGCTTGCAAGGTGTCTATATTACCTAATCGTACATTGCCTCTTCGACCCCGATCGCTCCAATTGCAAGCAGCAAGTTCCGTCAAAGGAAAAGGTGGTACTTTAGAGCTTGCACGTATAAATATACATCATTTAGGTCCTATGCATCCTGGACCTTAACAACTAATTTTCCTGTCGTCTTGCCTCCAACGAGGTCCTTCTGAGCCTGTTGAACACCTTCCGCAGTAAAAGGGTATTCTTTGAAGATGTTGAGCTTCAAGGTGCCATTTCCAATGAGCTCAAAGACTTTATTTCCGTAGTAGTGAACCTCATCGGGAGTTACGCAATAGTTGTTCATGCTGTAAATAGCATCGGCGGGTTCAATAGCTCGTCACGGCCAAAATTCGAGGAGAAACATACGTAGGACGCAGCAACTTGAGATTCTTCTCAATAAGCTTGATTGGTGGGAAGGGTGGGACAGCACCCGACGCATTACCGACCGAGACCAAGGTCCCCTTTCGTCTCAACATCTTGAAATTCGAATCAAACCTAGATTTCTTGATCAGTACGCGACAATCGCGAGTAAATCGTACGACGTACGTGTCTTTCCCAACGCCGTCAAATACAGCGTGTACGCCTTCCCCATTTGTGATCTCTAGCACTCGTTGTACGGTATCCTCGTCTTTGTACAGTATCACATGGTCAGCACCGTATTTCTTCGCGAGCTCAGCTTTCTCCTTCGTCGATGTCGTGCCTATGACAGTAGCACCAATGTGTTTCGCAAGCTGAGCCATCAGGAGCCCAAGACCACCAGCAACAGTATGGATGAGGATGATATCTCCTTTGGAAACCTTGTACGCCTCCTCGAAGAAGGTCACAGCTGTCAAGCACTGTAGCATCCCCGCTGCTGCTTGGAGCGTCGAGACTCCGTTGGAGACGGGGTAAGCCTTGATCCATGGAACAGATATGAACGTTTGGTGAGAACCTAGGTAGTCCTAGAATACGGTGGAACCGATTAATGTGAACCAGGTGGCTCAGCATATGGAAGAGGAGCAAATACGCACGCAAGCGACTTTGCCTCCGACTTGGAAGTTCTGTCTCTTGAAATTAGGATCATTGAGGACCTCGGGATCAGTAGGCAAAGCGATGATAGTTCCGGATGTTTCCTTCCCCAACACGGCTGGGAATTCTTTGAAGGGGTATAGTCCCTGGCTGGTGTGAGAGTTGGTTATTCTTGAGCTATAATCGATAAGTAGATATCGCGATAGAGGACGTACCGGTAGTACGTGTCGATGAAGTTGACACCCAGGTATTCAACCTACAATTCCATTCAGTAATCTGATTGAACGCGTAATTTGAACGAGGCGTACCTTCACAACTAGATGTTGTGGCTGGACCTTGAACGGTAATGTAACTTTCTCAATGACCTCGAATCCACCAGTCTAGACACCAGATCCCTAGATCAGAACCGTACGGTAAACCTCGAAGATGATACCATCCGACCTGCTTGATCGCAATAGCCTCGACTGTCGAAGGTATGTCGGCCATGGTAGTAAGATAGCGATATCGAGGAGCTAAGTGACGAGAGATTGAAGTGATCCTTGTAACTGCTCTGAGCACTCGAGGGATCCGATGGTGAGGATGAGTAAGAAACATCCAATGGGGAATTATTTCCTGTCGACTTCCCATGAAGAGTCCGCCGGGCCGGTTCCAGGGTTCGAACGGCTCTCGCGTGCCTCAGCCTCCTCCTTCGTGTGCCTGTGGCCCTGCTCCATACGAATACTTGTTTCTGTGTTGGCCTAGCTCGTTGAAGAAAGTCGTGCGGAAGATGATGGAGAAGAGCAAGCCGGTCGTGAGCGCTACGCGGCGCATAGGTTGTCCAGGGTACATTTCTCACGGCAATAGTACCTTCCTCTGAACTCCCGCGATGGTACAACGTACTTGTCTTCCTCTCTACTTCCGAATGCGCTAAAACTCTTAATATCCCGGGACGGATACAAATGCATGATCTAGCTTAGGTGACATCTCTATCGTAGTATCCCAAGCTTCAAAGTTCAAGCTTTTCGATGGTCGTCAAGTTGAAGGATGTCCTGACAGAATCATTGATGCTGCTGTTGGCAGTGAACCAAGTAAGTGACATCTCGATTTTTATCTACATCAATTTCCTAGGTACCGGAGTTGTGTAGGTTCTCCAGCGATGAAATGGACAGCCAAGGTCAATGAGTGGTTACAGAACCTCGGGGTGTGATATGATTCTTACAGGTCGAAAAGCACCCCATTCTCCCTGTGGCTCGTGACCTAGTACAAGAATCAACGCCTGCAGGATAATCAACCGTTGTACAACTCTCTTTCTGAATCGAGTGCGCCGGTCGATCAAAACACGAAAATGAACCAACTTCCAGGCTCCCACATCAACGATGAACGATCAGAATAGGATCTCCAAGAATTCGAGCTTATGCAAACCCGTCGTGCTGTACTCACACAGCCGATATACACCACATGTCTACCTACACTTTCTGCTATAAAACCACACCTTGCTCTTTCGCGACAACACCATCCAGCATCCGGTCGTTCTTCTGGTGATGTTCGTGATTTTCTACTCTTGTAAGCCCCCCAGGATCGTACTGAACTACTTTCAGCATCGGAAACGACGATATAGAGGAACGTCCAACTGAATCCATGGATGTATCGCTGTCACCTCATGCCCGTGGACTGTCGGTGGAAGGAAATAAGGAAGCTGTGAACGGAGGAGCGGAGGTCAATTCGGTGCATAGGGAGTCAGATCGCTCTGCGGTCGATCAGGGTTTTCACCGTCGCCTCGGGGGTGTGGCCAAACGAATTGAAACACGTACAGACGAATCTGGTGGTGTACAGCATGGAGGTTCGGGGCAAGAGGACACGTCGGGAAGGGGCGGTGGTGATAGCCGCCGCCGCTTCGTCACTCGAAGAGCCGCAGCTACGCCGTCATTTGTGAACTCTTCAGACAACGATGACGGACTCGACTTTCCTCTCGACTCATGGGAAGGGCGAGTTCTAGGTGCTGATGTTTCCTACACGACTTCTCAGTACCAAACCACAGCTCCCGTGGTCACCTTGCGTCCAGATCCCTCGAATACCGATCTTCCTATGACAGCTGTAACGATAACCTCCGTTTACGCTGTGGCTACGACTGTTCCCGTTACTGCCACCGAAACTGGAACCGGAACCGTGAATCTCAATGCACTCATGGGTGGGGGCTTTGCCGGAGTTGGGGTTCTCTTTGCTCTTATAATTGGTCTCCTGTGGCAAAGAAGACGAAGACATAGAGAAGCACAGAGCAAACTGCTCAGCAGTACCCATATGCAGAACAAGAACGGGAATCGCAGTGTGAACCGAGCGTCTTCCTTTGCTCCGTCCTCCATTCACTTCAATCCTGCTCAGATGGTAGCTCGAGATTCACCCCCAGGTGTACACACAATGCCGGGTCCAAGCGTACTCGCGAGTGGGAGTGGCAGCCCACGTCGTGCATCCAATGGAGGATTAATATCCCCACGCCGCGCTCGCCCTCCGAAGAAGAACTTAACGACAAGCGAGGATCGTATTTCAAATCCTTTTGCTGACCCTTAAAAACGTTTATATCATGACCGACTTGGATTAAGTACTGGTGGGCCGGTGGGGTTATCTAAAATTTTCTCTCCTCGAGTCGTAACGAATAGCGAGGGCATGTACCACTGGTAGTAATTATTCAAGGTTCCTGTGTAACTTCTCTATCCGCCAATTTTTCATTCGCTTTGTGAACAAGAACTGCTCCGAATTTGGCAAGTCACGATTGTTGACCCCGGTGGGTCCAGATAACAGCCGGCGTAATCGGCCCGGCTGGGGCTTTTTTCCGGATGACGAGTTATAACCTTGTTCTCGCCCTCGAGGCTCGCTGACTTTCCCATCATCCCCAAAGAGTACAAGGACGCCCAAGAACAGTAAAATGGGTGAACTCAAATGCCCACGCACTGCTCCGAGGTGAACCCTTACAATTTACGGTCGCTGCTCGTCCCATTCGCTGATTTTCCCCCTCAGGTTCCTGAGCTTTGGAACTATCCGTGGCACGTCTCAACAGACGAAGAATAGGTGTGAAGCTCTGAGCAAACAAAATTCAGGTTAGCTCGTGCGAGGGCAGCGACACCCGTTGGAAGTCAGGTGTGTCAGACGTACCTTCCGTCTCGAAACCCTGTTAACGTTGGGCTCTCTGAAACGTCTTTGATTCAGAATGCTCAAAAATCCGAAACAAGTCTATGTGGATATGTTCCATCAAATCAAACTATACAACCGTCGATACAATTCCACCCGCCCCATTTCGCGACTCCCCGACGAGACACTCATACACATCTTCACTTTCTGTGCCTCTGACGACGCGATCGTATCTCCGAATGGGCTACCTGGTTGGTTAGCGGTGACATGGGTGTGCACCAGATGGCGTGAGGTCGCCCTACATTGTCCCATGCTCTGGAGGAGCCCCGACTTCAGGTTTCCTAGTCTAGCTCCTGAGATGATCCACAGGTCGAAGACGGTTCCTCTCGATATCCACCTCAGATTTCATCATCCTCAGGCCTACCGTGGCTGTAAACAATCTGAAATGCTTCGGTGCGCCATGTCGTACATAGCACGGATTCGGTCGCTGGTCTTGGACTTCAAGGCGTTGTCAGATCCTGAAGTCAAACGCTTACTCACGCACATTACCTCTCCCGCGCCCATTCTTCGAACACTTGTGCTGAATTGCAAGAGGACCGTACGTGTGCCGGATAGCTTCCTTGGCGGTGGGACCCCACGCCTCCGAGAGCTCACAGTTTGTGGCGCAAGCTTTAACTGGTCAGCTCCGTTTTTGCAGAACCTCACCTCTCTCAAACTTCTGGAGCAGGCGGCCTTCTGTCGACAGGCATACGCCGTCGACTTCGTGTCAGCATTGAGGAGGATGCCGGCTCTCGAAGTCTTAGAAGTCGACCACACCCTCTTCATTCCGCCGAAGGCGAAGGATGGGCGCGAGATAGAACGCGACCAGGTACATATGGCACATCTTCGTGAGCTACATCTCACATCGACCCTCGTTCCGTGCTGTACCAGCGTACTGGAATGCCTACTTTTTCCTTCGACAACCAGATTGGAGATCACGTGCCGTCTTGATGTTAACGGAGCCACACCGGAGGAATGCAGGGTGATGTCCACTCGAATATCCCATATCTACGCAGAATCTGGGCACACTTTTCGATATTTAACGCTACGAAAGATCAATCACCTCTCCCTCATTTGCGCTTCTCCCACCAATTCGCACTCTCCAGACTCTCCGGGCTCCCTTATCATACGATTGATTCAGCGCCAACGCGACCTCCTTCACCAGCTTGACGTTTTCCGTCGCTGTTTAGATCCTCTGGCGTCCGTATTCGAAGAGCTCCAGACGCTCCAGACGACGTTCGATGATGTGTTCGGGCCTTTGGACCTCGCTCGTCGTTTCGGTCATTTACCCTATCTGAGCACCATCCACATCCGCAATCTCAATCCTCACGACATACTTTGCGCCCTTGTTCATGGTCTCCACGATGTCCCTCCTCTTCTATTACATGCTTCGCCAGAAGAAGTGGAGGCGTCTTGTTCTAGCTGTGTGGTGTTCTTCCAGGGATTCCGCACGTTAATCTTGGAAAGCATCGACTTTGAGGACACGTCTGTTCTCGTCGATATTCTCCTATTGCGTTCACGCCAACGCCAAATTCACAATGCCAGCATCGATTCCCTCGTTCTTCTTAACTGTACCGAGTTGACGAAACGCGGGGTTGAAGAATTGAGGAGGACTGGAATCGATGTTCAGTGGGATGGTGTTGAAGCATCCAACACCCTTCCGACTGTTGGCTCAAGCACGAGGTTGTGGGCAAGTTTAAAATCCTGAACATGAGTTCGCAAAGGTGTATATATGTATCCAAATGTATTACTATGTATTACTTCAAGAAATCACCTCTATGATGAGAGACTCTCGTTAATAACAGCTCGGAGTCGACGACAACTGTCCGTCCATTCATTGTCCAACTACATACTACTGTGCGCTACTGTGTACACGACATCCTCTGCAGTTATGCATTAACCGGGCCTTTCACCGTTGACCTAGGGACAAATTTACATTTGTGGGGTTTTGGGAGACTAATTTTGGCCGTGAGACGAGTTCGTGCTGCAAATACTAGTGGAGATCAACCAACCTGACCGCGCCATCGTTGTAATCAATTTTCGGGTCGACTTCATGACCATTCTCATCCAGTGGCTTCGCGATAGTGTAGCTGGCAAGAATATTCGAGATTGTGAGGTATAAGGAATTCATTGCGAAGTCCTGTCCAGGGCATATTCTGTGGATCGGGTAGCCCTAATTAGCGAGGGAGAGGGACGTAGGGAATGCCGGTTACCTTCGACCAAATCCAAATACTTGGTCAGGAAAAGGGGGATTCTTTCCATCAGTTCTCATGAACCTATCCGGGTTGAACTTTTCGACATCGGGACCATACAAATTCTCGTCGTGCATTATAGCCCTGGTCAAGGAGGACTAAGCATTGAGTCCAGTTGTATCTGCAGTGATCCGTACCAGGCATTGCCAATGACCGTTGCACCTTCGAGCGCTTCAATCAGCACGATAATCAACGATATTAATACCTCGCGCACCTGCAGGAATGTGGTAGCCCGCGTAGACATCATCGTTGACGGCTCGATGAGGTACAGCTTTGACCCGTGCATTGTTTCGAACCGTGAGCAAGGGTAGACGAAATCGATCCAATCACTCACATAGAGGCAATGGCGGATGCCATCGGAGCACCTCGGCGACAATGGCATTGACATAAGGTAGACTGTCCCTATCATTGAAGTCGGGAAGGCCGCCAGGACTCACGACACTTTCGATTTCCTTCTGTGCGCGGGCTTGTACTTCCGGATGGAGAGTCATCGCAAGGATGAACGTGGAAAGTGCTGCTACACTCTGATCGGGCAGTCAGTACAACGGAGGCCCCAGCTCTGACTTGCCGCGCTGGGCGATACAACTCACCGTCTCTGCGCCCGCTGTGTGGAATCAAGTCACGAAAGTGAGTAGAGATTGAGAAAAGGTGCAGAGATTATGTACCTGTATACGCGGAAAAGGCACAATTCTTGAGCATGTCTTCCATCTCTGAGCCTTCTCCCAGAGTGACTCCAAGACGTTCTGCGGTCTGAGTGCAGAGCGACGAATCAGCTATTCCGGCGGCCTAGTGTGTTTGTGAGACATTGAAAAATGTACGTTGACGGAAAGGAATTGTACTTCTCCTTGTTGCACCCAGCCCCATGGCGTTTCTTTTGCGTCCTTGTTATTCGCAAACCATTCATGGGCCTTTTTCTTGAACGACGCTCCAGGTAACCAAGCTTGAAAAGACATGAGCGACGTAATCTCCGAGAAGTGGACGGAATCATTCACCTGGAATATATTGGAGGATAGGGAGATAGTCTACCCAAAATGATCCGTGGTCCATCACGGGGATCATACCCTCCAACGCCTTGTATAACAAGTGGAGGTAGGGGTCATCCTCCGTTTTGAGTGTATACCCATAGGTAATCTTCAGTATGATTGAACCAGCGTAGCTATCCTGGATGTGAGCGAGCAACCGAACAACCGGCGAACTGCTACCCACTAGTTTATATGGTCGAAATAGGCCTCCGACGACGTTCCGAGCTTTTTCACAAGGTTGGCAACTGCGTCCCGTTGTATGTCGTAGTACCCCGATAGGTTGGGGCCTTGGAATGAGTTATGGAAGGTCTTGCGGTGTAGCCTGAGTTTCGTAACAAACAAGCAGGTAAGGAACGATCGGATGCCGAATAGTAACAGAAGCCCGCACCTCCAAGAGTCGGAGTACCTCATGACTGCGAAGTTCGGATAAATGGTAAGGTCAGCGATTGAACGACCTGAAGCAGTCCGAAGTCCTCACAGGCGATTTGCCACTTTCCTCTGATCAAGAACGACTGAGCGAAAGGTAGATGGTAACGGTGGACAGACGCACCCAGTGAGGCCGAGCATAGTCATGTCTAGAAAGACGTGTGAGTAGGTAGCCTTGTAGTAGAGTTCAAATGAGCCAACTTGCCTGGCCGATCTGAATAATTATGGGACTTCTTCTCGAGAAGCTCTGTCGTTGCTTCGAGCGAGTTGAGGACGATGGTATGTTCGCCAAAGCATTTGAGGTGAATAACGTCTCCGAATTGCCGTGCCCATTGAGAATAAGTGACCCAAAGGAAGTCTTGACGTCTGGTAATGTCGCGGATGTTGCCCAGAATGGGTAGTCCCTTTGGACCGGGAGGGAGTGAAGCTTTGTGACGGCGAGCTCGATCAATCTGGCGTACGACTATGAAAACTCCGGCCGCAATCAATAAGAGATTGAGAAATGA
Source organism: Marasmius sp. AFHP31 (assembly GCA_024721195.1). Classification (NCBI taxonomy): domain Eukaryota; kingdom Fungi; phylum Basidiomycota; class Agaricomycetes; order Agaricales; family Marasmiaceae; genus Marasmius; species Marasmius sp. AFHP31. Next base: position 54,707 of record JANHQD010001776.1, read on the forward strand.
GTACATGTTTGTGTGTATGACAGGCCGGAGAAATGCGATTGTCAGGGCTTGGATTTATAGGAAAGCTAGGTCTCCACATATCCTGAATTTCGTCTATCGCCACCATCTGTGCACACAAAGCTTGTGAATGTGAGGCCGGTGGCTGGACACGTCCTCACCATATCGGGTAAGGGTGCTGTTGAGATCATTTAGCCACCGAATTCGCATTGCTCTGGGAAGACCAATGTCAGCGATGACCCCCGTCAGCGCTTTGTCCCGTGGTCAGAACTTGATGCTAATGACGCGTAATACTGGGCCAAAGCTGTCGCGGAAGCAATGATTTTTTGTGGTGGGTTCAGTGAGGTACGAGAATTGAGCGGGAAGGAATGCAGCACATTACAACTCTATTTGGCTAGTACCACCCAAGAATTGGGTACTCAAAGCGCACATCATCATGAGGTTTTAGGTATGTACTCCAACGATGCCCTGGTTTTGGAACCGAAAAGCTAAACCTCGCGATGTGTTCCCTAATGCGGTTAGACGCGACAAAGCTGTATGAACCTGAAGAATCAGCTGTATCAGACGACGGTTACAAAGGGACGATGGAGGCGCTAGATCGAACGGAAGTTGAATGAAGAATGCAGGCCACGCATGCCTTTCCGAGGGATTAAGAAGGTCCGAGACGGAGAGGCTGCTGGGGAAACACGGTATTCGCCCGCTCGCGTCCCTCTACCGAACCAATCGTTTGTTGACATAGTCATCCCAATTTCGTGCCCACCGTTCCCAAGGCAAAGCGAGGACTTGCACTTTGAGAGCTTCCCTTCCTCGACAAACCGTTCGGGAAAGGTCTATCAAGGATGAAGACGGTCAGTACCGAGACAATACACTGATGAAAGATATGATATTCACCTGAATCCATCCCAGAAGATTTGTCCTTCCCTTCTCTACGTCTCGATGATACATCCTCAAAGACGAACAATTCTCTGCGAGTTCGAAAACAGTCTGACAGAGCAAAATCAGCTCCGCATCGAGGCGACAGTGTCTCAGGAGCAACGACTGTGCCAAGTTCCCAAAAATTCCCAACAATTCGCTGACGGTAACCCAATCTTGTGCCTCAGTCTCGGAAAGCTTCTCAAAAAGGGAGACGAAGGCTTTAACAAGTTGCTTGCAGTCTTCCTGATACGCAAGATGCGCTGGATGGCGCGACTCGTTCCCCCCAGGGAGATCGCAACGGCAATCTGTGAGGTACACGTCGCGACTGGGTTGTGTATTCACAGTTGGTGGCACGTTGGATGAGCCAGGAAACGTCGTCATCAAACAGAGGCCCACCCGAAAGCCACCGGAGATGAAAACTCTGAGGGAGCTTTTGGAACCTGTGTACGAGACTATCGACGAGGTTGTGTTCGTCGTTGACTTCACTGTAATGACCGTCGCCGCTACAGCAGGGAGGGTCCTCGTTAGCCTTAGCGTGGTCAGCCTTGACATCCAATATGTAAGCATAAGGGCGAGCGCAATGAGGTGGCGACTCACATATTTCCGTACCCACGACCTTAGCCTCCTGAACGTGCATTCCCACCAATCATCATCTACCAAAAATGCCGAGGCCAGATCAACATTCCGCAGACCTTCCAACAAATCTCTAGTAGGCCCCGGTAACGACGTGCAAAATCCAATCCAATCTGTGAAGAAGGATCTGGTTTCCTCGCCATAGAGCTGGTTGAAGCTGCACGCAAACGCAGTATGTGAGCAAAGAGATCTGGATATGGTGGATAGCCACCCGGTACGTACTTGTAATTCCGCACTCGGCTCGTTGCCAGATTCTGTATCCACTGTTGTGCGATGGCCAATCTCTGGGCGTCTTTGTCGATATGAAAATGATGTGACCGGCTCGGATCGGTCAAGAACTCTGCGAATGAAGAATGATGAATGTAGATCTCGTCCAAGGTCGAGTCTAGTACTACATGCATTCTCCGCAATGTACCGAAACCTCCCCCGTGGGTGATCCCAGCAAGAGCTCAATGTGCGCTAGGCTCGGTTTCAGATGGCCGGGCAGGATCAGGATAGCTGCGAGCATGAGGCGAACTTGGCCATGGTCGGGATTGGCGTCCTGGAGAACTATGTGGTAGAGGTGATCAAGGTCATAATGGGGTGAAATGGGTGGCCGAATTTCTGTAGCACTATTGAATGGAATGAGGCTGGCTCCCAGGGCGAGCATGAACGTGTTTTTTACCTCTCTCCAGATCCGATCATGCGATTTTCCAGAGGTTTGATAGTCTCGGCGAAGCGCTGAATGAGATTGATTGAACCAGGAGCGCTCTGGAGGACCATCGAGTCAATAACAAGTCAAATTTCATACATTAACATACCGTTCGAGTTAGCCACATTACGACAGCTTTCAACGGACTAGTGATCATACCAGACGAGTGTTCATGGCTAGGGTTCATGAGGGCCGTAGATAGGGCAACAGTCATCGGATCGAGACTCTCAAGAGCGGACAACAGTTCGGTACTAGGTTGCTCAATTCCAGAGCAAAAGTCGAACCACCCATCCCACAAGGTACGCAACCCCCATCTTGGGCTAGAGGAGGATACAAAGGGCATTCAGATGCGATGCAAGTGTAATTCAAGGAAACGAACCTCACCTCGAAGAGGGTAGATTGCAGGGTTCGAGTACTTCGATCCACCGCCGTGATATGGAATCACGATACTCTTGCAAATCTATATAATACTCTTGGGAGGGATCGGAGAGGAATGCGAGGAAGGATGGGTGCAACTCTGCCCTGCCAGACAGCGTGACGAGCCCACATGCTTCCAAAACCTCCATCGTCGAAGACGCATGAACCCGATCGGGTCCTAAGATGAAGCTAGTGAGGGCTCGGAATTCCCCCCAGTCTGATGGCATGTCAGCGGGAACAGGAAGAAGAATAACCAAGACCAATGTCGCCACAAGCCGTCGTTGGTCCGGGAAAGTGGAGAGAATATTCCGAAACAGGTTATCTCTTTGACTGATCAGTTCCTCCGTCGGCTGGTTATCCGTATCAAAGCAAAATGTAGTCCACGTCTTAAGCAGGCACCGAACATTCGGTAACGACTGGTAAGAGTCTGGATCTAAGACAATGCTTGAGTGTGCTTTGACATACCGACTAAGCGTTCGAAGCCACTGCAGGGCGAGAGCGTTATGACGGGCAGTTCGGTCGATGTAAAATTCGCTCGACCGTGACGGATCGTAGAGGAAGTCGGTGAATGAGGTGTGATACGCGGTGATTCCTACATCTCCGCCTCGTATGTCGAGCACGGAATGCAGGGACCGCAAACTGAGATCCACCTCTCCTGCACGTACTCCGAGGAGCATCTCGATGAATTCGGGCGAGGACGGTACGTGTGGAGGAAGGATGAAAATGCTAGCAATAATCGAGAGCAGCTTCTCGCGATTGGGATGGGTGGAAAGTATGACATGATAAAGACCATCGATTCGCGAGAAGGACGACTGAGAGGAGGAATCTTCGGGAGTATAGTCGAGGATGATTTGAAGCTGGGCGACGGGGTCGGAATACGCAAGCTTGACGGATCTGACTGTCGTGGCTGCATATACAAACTGGCCTGAAGACTTCTGGACTAGATAGCCGAGGTCCTCTGAAGAGGGCCAAGGCTTCGGAAACGAGACACGCGAATATTGAGCACTCGTGCGGATGAGTTGAAATTCATGGAGGTAATATCGCTTTATATCTCTATCCGGCATAAATGAGTCGTTGAGCATAACGCACTCAGTAATCCGAATGACATCCTCAGCCTTGAAGACCTCCTGGATCCATGCCTCTGGACGACTGCAGATCAGGTACCGTAAAGGGGAGCGAGGCGATTGTTGATATGAGGAAAGGATAGTAGAGAGAACGCGTTGCTGCGTTTGTTCGTCGCCACACTCATCTAGTCCGTCTATGATAACAAGGTTTGATTCCTTGACCGGGGGTGATAGCTTGGCTAGAAGACGTCTCCACCGCCTCCTTTGCAAAGAGGGCTTCAGCACAAGCTCTCGGAACTGGTCCTCTAGTTTAGCCTCCAATATGGTAGGGTCGTCGGAACCTCTCTGGTTGATGAAACTCTTGGCGAACGGCATGTTCACCACAAGGCCGTGTGAGATCGTCAACATGAGAGCGGATGGATTGTTTCGTTTTGGGTCGGAACGGAAGCAGAAGAACGATGCCACAAGTCCTTCCCCCTCGCAAGCTTTGGCGACGGTCATTGCGATAGCTGATTTGCCGACACCTGCTGCGCCCGAGAGCCAGCATATGGGGAGAGAGCGGTTGGCTAACCATTCGTGTATTATCCTCAGGACTTCCTCGCGGGTTCCTTCGAGACACTCTCCTCGTTCATATTGTCGCTCTGCATTGTGCGAAGCTCCGATGCACGCAACCGCCTCCCAAAGAGTTTTATGCGCTAGATTGAAGTCAGATTTGTCTTGGTCCTGGAGACAAGGTTTTCACCACTCACGATTCGAAGCCTGCACATGGAAATGCTTTACGAATCTCACTTCTCCTCCCAGTACCTGACCAATCTGGCCGTCTCCATAATTGATGGTTTGGGTCCCCGCGTAGTTGTTGTTCTGATGACCTGGTCCAGCGTTGCTGTTTTCCATGCCAGACGTGTCGTGTTTCAAGCTTGACAGAGTTCTCAGTCAAATGAGTTCTATAAGGGGCGATGAAAGAAGACGCAGACAACGAGAGTTGCTTCATCGCCGTCGTATCATGAGTGTACAAAGGCAGGACCCAGGTGCGCCCATTACCAGGAAAGCACCGGTGACCGGCCCGGGGTCTGACGCGTTCGCCGAAATTCCAAATTTCCTCACAACGCGCGACGCGACGCGGGGAGTGTACTGTGAACATAATTATTTCGGGGTCAGATCGATTTACAGTACATACCCAACAGGGTATGGCTGGACTAGACCTCGGCTATGGCACAACGACAACGATTCACGATCACACTCATCCACCTCACTTCAATGACCCACTCGTCTTTCCCCCTCCAATACGACTCTTACCAAACCAACGAAAGCTGTTTCTGAGAGCATACTGATCTCCGGGGGTTTAATCGATTTCTTTATTGTAAATGTCCTATTGTGAACAGGAGATTATTCGGGTTTATGCAACGACCTGGGCTTCAGTGGGGAACCTGGGGATGAATTTACATTTGTGTGGTTTCGGGAGGCTAACAACCTGGTCGTGAGTTCGAGTTCGTGCAGCGACCACCAACGGAAAACAACCAACCTAACCGCGCCATCGCTATAATCAACCTTCGGGTCGTATTCGTTACCATTCTCATCCAGTGGCTTCGCGATAGTATAGCTAGCGAGGATGTTCGAGATTGTGAGGTATAAGGAATTCATTGCAAAGTCCTGTCCAGGGCATATTCTGTAGATCGATTGGTCTTGATCAACGACTGAGAGCGACGCGTAGGAAGTGTCGTTGATTACCTTCGACCAAATCCAAATATTTGGTTGGGGAAAGGGGGGTTCTTCCCGTCAGTTCTCATGAACCTATCCGGGTTAAAGCTCTGGACGTCAGAGCCATACAAGTTCTCGTCGTGCATTATAGCCCTGCTCAAAAGTGAATCAGTATTGAACTCAGTGGTTGGTGGGTGCATGGTGGTACGTACCAGACATTTCCGACGACCGTTGCACCTTTCAATGCCCCAATTAGCGCGATAAAAACAACGTCGACATAACACACCTGCAGGAATGTGATAGCCCGCGTAAACATCATCGTTGACGGCTCGATGAGGAACAGCTTCAATCCGTACGGTGAGGACCACAAATAAAGGGAGACAAGACCAATCTGACCACTCACAGAGCGGTAATGATGGACGCCATCTCAGCACCTCAGCAACAATGGCATTGATATAAGGTAGACTATCCCGATCATTGAAGTCGGGAAGGCCGCCAGGTCCCAACACACTGTCGATCTCTTTCTGTGCGCGGGCTTGGACTTCCGGATGGAGGGTCATTGCAAGGATGAACGTTGTAAGGACTGATACACTCTGATTGGGGCAAGTGTGTCAGTACGCTGGGATTGGCTTGCGATAGGCGAATTATCATCTCACTGTTTCTACACCCGCTATAAAGTCAAGTCGCCGGAAGTCAGCAGGAGCTCAGTGGAGGTAATTGCGATGGGAATTTACCCGCGTATGCAGAAAAAGCGCAATTCTTAATCATGTCTTCCGTCTCGGACCCCTCTCCCATGATGACCCCCAGACGTTCTGCGGTCCGAGTGCAAAATGATGAATCAGCTATTCCAGCGGCCTAAGGAGCCTATGAGACACACAAAAATAAAATCTGATGATAAATAGTAGTACTTCTCCTTGTATCACCCAGTCCCATGGTTTTTCTTTCACTTCTTTGTTATTCGCGAACCATTCATGGGCCTTTCTCTTGAACGAAGCTCCAGGTACCCAAGCTCAAGAAGACATGAGTAACGCAATCCCTGAGAAGTAGATGGAATTCACTTGGAATATATCTGAGGATGGGGAGATAGTCCACCCAGAACGATCCGTGGTCCATCACAAGAATCATGCCCTCCAACGCCTTGTGCAACAATTTGAGGTAGGGGTCGTCCTTCATTTTGAGCGTATATCCATAGGTGACTTTCAAAAGAATTGAACCAGCGTAGCTACTCCCAACACAAGTGAGCCAGTGTGATGACCGACAACCTTTCACTCACTAGTTGATATGGTCAAAATAGGCCTCCGGGGACGTTCGGAGTTTTCCTAAAAGGTTGGTAACTGCGTCTCGTTGTATTTCGTAGTACCCTGACAGGTTGTTGCCTTGGAATAAGTGATGAAAGGTCTTGCGATGTAGCCTGGGTAACGGGTCAGTCAACGAGCGAGCGTTCAACAAACGCTGGATAACAATAGAGGCACGTACCTCCATGAGTCGGTGTACCTCATGACTACAAAGGTCAGCACGAGGGGTAAAGTCAGCGGTAAAATAGGGTCTGCAGTCCTCACAGGCGATTTGCCACTTCATGCTGATCAGAGAGTGAGTTAATGATATGTGGCAACGGCGAACGGACGTACCCAGTGAGGCCAAGCATAGTCATGTCTAAGAAGAAGTGTGAATAGGTGGCGTTGCGGCGGTGTTTGAACGACTTACCTGGCCGATCTGAATAATTATGGGACCTCTTCTCGAGAAGCTCTGTCGTTGCTTCGAGCGAGTTGAGGACGATGGTATGTTCACCAAAGCAGCTGAGGTGAAAGACGTCTCCAAATTGTCGCGCCCATTGAGAATACGTGATCCAAAGGAAGTCTCGACGATTGGAGATGTCGCGGATGTTGCCTAGAATGGGGAGTCCCTTTGGACCGGGAGGGAGTGAAGCTTGACGACGGCGAGCTCGATCAATCTGGCGTACGACTATGAATACGCCGGCTGTGACCAAGGAGATCTTGAGAAATGAGTGCATGTCTGCGTGTAAAACAGGCTGGAGAAAGCAGCTACCAGGGTTTGGATTTATAGGAAAGCTGAGTCTCCACATCTTGGGTCCCGTTCATCTCCGACATCGGTAGTGCTCTCACAGCCCGTTGATGAACACGAACTCACCATATCTGGGAAAGGTCCCGCTGGGGTCAATCCGCCACCGATTCTACAGTTTCCCGATAAAACCGACATCAACGACGGTTCTTTGTGCCGCGGTGACTTCAGAAAAGCTAATGGCACATAACAGAGCTAAAGCTGTCGCGGAAGCAATGATTCTCGAGGTGGTATAGTTCGGTCAGGTGTGAGTTGAGCGGAAAATAGTGCAGTGTATCGGGACTATTTTCAGCAAGTACCACTCAAGAGTTGATTCTTCTGCCAAGCGAACACATCTTCATGACGAGATTCAGGTACTCCACAATGCCATGGTCTGGGAACTGAGTACTGAAAGCCTAAAAACCCTGATATGGCTCAACTTCATGACAAACTGTATGAACCCGAAGAACCAGATGTACTTATCACACAACGGATCGAACTGGAGTTTGATGAAAAATGTACCAGTGAGGCATACATACCTCTTCGAGGCATCAAGGCGGTCCGCAACGCGAAAGCTCCTGGGCAACACGGCACTCGCCCCCCTCCCTCCCTTTCATGGACGAATCAGTCGAATCGAGGGTCTACATACCAGGGTTGAAGATCATCAACTCTGATGCAATGTGTCAATGAAAGGCGGTACTCACCTCGCTTCATCCTCAGCGGTTTGTTCTTTCTTCGAACCTTCTCTGCATCTCAAAGGCACTTCCACAGACAAACAACGTCAACCTTTTGAAATTCGACAGAGAAAAAAGCAGCTCTGTAATGGGACAGCGATGTTTCAGGAACAACCGTGGCACTAAGTTGCGAAAGATACCCGACGAATGACTGACGACCGTCCATTCTTGCACCTCCGTGAGAGCTTCCCGTGAACAGAGTTCGGGTCCCCACGCACGCTTGGTTGTTTCAATGACTCGATCCGGAATAGATGTTTCGTATGCCCAGTGGCTCGTCAGGCTATTTGCGCGGCCGGATGAGTTCAAGAGGTTGGGGCGAAAGATGGATTTGGGTCGGAGTTCAAGCAGGACGGCCATGACGGGCTCGGACTCCGGAAACCGGGCCGGGACTAACGCGAAATAAACGTGGTTCGGTGTGTAGTTGGGCGGGAAGGAGTGCAATGTATCGCAATCCTCTGCCAGGCAAGCCCTCTGTCAAGCGAACATACCTCATACAAAGTTCAGATAGTCCGGAACGCGAAAGCTACTAGAGAAGCGCGGTATTCTCCCGCCCGCCCCTTCAACAGAACAGTCGGGAGGATCTACATACCAGGGTTAAACATTGACAATTCCAGTACAAAGAATCAGTGAAAGACGGTACTCAAATCGGCCCATCCTCGACGGTTTGTTCTCTCTTAAACCTTTCTCTGTTTCTTGAGGGCGGCGCGTCCATAGACAATCAACCTTTTAGAACTCCAAAACCACCGACGGAGCAAGAAACAGCTCTGAAATGAGAGAGCGATGTTTCAGGAGCAACCGTGGCACTATGCTGCGAAAGATATTCGGTCAATAACTGACGATCGTCCATTCTTGCACCTCCCTCCGCGAGAGCTTCCCGTGAACAGGGCTTGGTATCGCTGTTTCGCATGCCCTGTGGATCTTCCAGCTATTCAGGGATAGTGCGCGGCCGAATGAGTTCAAAAAGCCGGGATGAAGGAAGAGGTAGATGACGAACTTGCGTCGCCGCCGTCACGTAGCAGTGTCCAAGCAGGACCCGTGTAACCGGACCGAGTCTACCGCGTTCAACGAAATTTCAAATTTCCCCACAACGCGCGACGCGACGCGATTGCGCCACAGGAACGAGGGAGTCAGTGTGCATATTTCGGGGTCGAGATTAAGATTGATTTCTACAGTACATACTACCACAAAGAGGTTCCTCTTTCATTTCGTAAATGTATACTGATCTGTTCAACTGATGACAAGAAGTTCAGCAAACACAGTCAATGCATCAAGAATCATGACTATCCCAGTCCAATACCTTTACCACCCCCGCAATTTGCTCTATGAGGCGACTCTCCATCCTACCCACATCCCTCAACACCAACTTCTCAATCGGAAATCCATTTTCCTTTCGTAACACCAAAACCTCCAGAAGTTGAAGAATCCCCTCGAAATCCACAGAGTGAAGTTCGAGGGTCCTCAGCGCAGGAAGAAAGACAGTGGTTTCTTCCACCGTGCCAGTAGCCGATTGGGAAAGACCACGTCCCAGAGCCTCGAGAAAACTGACGACGGGTGCCTTGCGACGAAGGCAAACCCACGTCAAAAGAGTCGACCGGTCTAACAATGGACGGACCAGCACGTCCTCGTCCTCGAAATGTGACTCCAATGAAAGGCGTCTGAGATAGGGAAGATCTCCGAACATATCCCGCACACCGCGTATTGTGCTGGATCCGTTCAAGTCCTCGAATACGGTTAGAGATAGACGTGAGAGCCTGTATTCTTGGCCATCCATATCATCAAGGCTGTCGTCCGCTTGATCATCTCCCTGACTTCGAACATTGATGTGCATGAACAATGCCTTTGTCCGGGTTGCAGCGTGGTCTCTGAAGCACAGCTGGAGGGATTTGACCTCTCTAGAGCTGTCAATTGCATTAGAGACTACGTCCTGCGAGAAAAGCCCTTTCAGGCGACCAAACAGGCGTTCGATGTGACTTTCCTCCGCGAGGGGGAGTACAGCACAGCCGAGAGTCAAGGAAATGGTCCTAGGGAAAGAAATGCCCTCAAGGAGCCTAGAGCAGTAAAGGACGGCGGGCGATCTTACTGTGAGATCGCGAAGCCGGGGAAGTTCTGCTCTGACACCCAGGTCGTGTCGGGTGTGATATGTATCCAGTTTGGGTAAATAATACCGGAGATGGAGGGTTTCCAGGTGTTGCAACTCTTGCAGACCACGAATAAGATCTGAAAGACGATGATGCCGTACCTCGCAGGGCGCAGAGAGATAAGTGAGATTCTGTAAAATCGGGGAACCCCAGGGAACCTGAAATTTTCTGGTGTCCAGGTTGAGTTTGGATAGACATGGAGCGTTACCGCCGAGGAAGTTCTCCGGGAATGATGTACAGAGCGGTATAGAGGTGCACTGGATAGTGATGGAACGTAGATGAGGAAGAGGATGAATCATTTGGGATAACAAAAGCTCTAGGATTGATTTTCGACCTTGAAGTCGTAGACTAACAATACCGGAGGGATGAGCGATTGCCCACAAGAAGAGTTTCACCGTTTCGAACTCCCTCATAAATCGTTCTGGATTAATGTTTGGACCAATGTCGATGGTGTTGTTCGTCCATACGAGGTTCAGGGGTGTCGACTTGGCCAGTTTCAACATGTGTTTTGCGTATTGGGGATACCTAAAATGTGGTGTAGACCACAAGCGGGGAGTATCGTAGACAATGTCGCGCCAGAGACGACACACAAGTAGAATGTCGACGAGTTTGATAGACAACTCGTAACCTTCTTCATCGTAATGTGCATCGGCCCACAGTATGAAGATGTATCCTAGGATTTCCGGAGGGAGACGATTGGGAGGGGCCATTAAATTCCGTACGTCCTGTGCCTGGTCTCCTGAACCTACTTCTTCGAATTGCCCCTCCCCATGGTCACCGGCGTTTGAGTGTGCTAGTTCCTCTGCTAACAGCTACGCGTCAAATTTCCGTTCGGGCAGAAGTCTCCAGTGAGAACAAACCTCGATTTTGTATCTCGTTTCCCGAGTTCATAGCTACCAGACGAGGATGCAGTCGCTCGCGTGGACAATTAGCTGACTAAGCAAATCGGTACCCTTTGAATTTCCCACGCGCTGTTGACTTGCGAGAAACCATGGGACCCCAGCGTCATTAGATCAGAACAGGCTACTTACAATCGACACCTCAACTGCGAAACTCAATCACCTTCCATATCCTATTCAAAGATACCGACAAACTTCTGCTCAGTCAAGAAACGTGAATTTGTGAGTCCATCCTTCAAGATGTACTAACTCCACCTGTCTGATTCTATCACAGCCAAGTGAATGATGCTACCACTCTGTTGCCCAGCATTACCCACAAGAACAAGAAAAGGATCCTTTGAGGGTCCACAAAGTGAGTAATCTGAACTCTTAATGCATGACGAGTAGCTCATCGGAAGGACAGTACCTCCCCCACGGAAGACCACGAACCCTCAGCTAATATCTGTAGACGAGAAACTCCGCGAAGCAGAGCAACTATGTCTAAAACTCAAGACCGAACACAACTCACTCGTTCCATTCTCCCAACTACCCACCGAAATCATGAGCATCATATTCGGTTATTGCGTCGCATATCGACCGACAGGATGGCCATGGAAGATAACTTGGCTCAACGTTACACAGGTGTGCAGGCAATGGCGCACCGTAGCGTTGAACGCGGCATCCATCTGGTCTCGAATTGACTTTACGCATCCTGGATTGGCACGGGAGATGATTCGGAGATCGAAGGCTGCACCTCTGGATGTCGTGGTCATGCACCCGATACTCAGTCCACGCGTTGTAGACGGTTTGACAGACGCACTATCGCACGTTGGAAGGATCAGAAGTCTAGTCGTTCATTCTACCCATCTGGCACCCGACAGTAACACACTATTCGCCAACCTGGACAAGCCCGCACCGTTACTCCACACACTCGATATCACCGGTCGTTCCAACCTCACCTTCCCTAACAACATGTTCGCTGGGGATGCACCTCAGCTCAGAAAGCTCAAGATCAACGGGTTCCATTTCCCATGGTCTACTTCATTACTGAAGAACCTCACCACCCTCATCCTCCTCGAACCTCACGACGAACCCCTCGTTTCCCATTGCCCCCAATGCCCCACCACAAAACAGCTCCTAGAAGCCCTCCGAGAAATGCCTGGACTCTCAGTTCTAGAACTGATCAACTCGTTGCCCCTCTACACATCGGAAAAGCCCGCCGCCCCGACCTCCGTCGTCGACCTGCCAAAACTCACTCGTTTACGCCTCTCCGGAACACTGCGTAACTGCGACCATCTATTACAAAACATATCCTTTCCCGCATCCGCCGCAGTCCATCTCACTTGCAAATCATTCTTGTTACCTCCACAGGGAGATAGACACGCGATTGCGTTGTTCCATACGCTATCTCAGATCTACTCAGCGTCGACCGATAGCGAGCAATTCTTCAAGTGGTTATCCATCGAGACGACTTTCCCGCCGTTATCTGTCAAAGCCAACACGCACGAACCGAAGGAGCCTTTGTTGTGGCAAGACACAGACGGTGGCAGTTTCGTCTCGACATTGCATCTCCAGGTGGACCTCTACGAGTTTACGGGTCCGATGCAAGCCCTGTTCCGGTCCGTAGTTCAGGCGCTCCCGCTCGGACAATTGGAAACGTTGAACTTGGGTCTCTCATCGGACGATAATACGTGTTCGGCAAAGGACGTTGTCGATCTGTTCGGAGGATTGAATAAGGTGAAGACGATCCTCTTAAAACAGCGCGATATCTATTCGTTCGTGGAGGCTCTGGGCCCGCCGACGCATAATAGCGATTGTGGGTTTGATCAGACGCCTACGCCTTCCCCGTCGACTCCTGGGGGGGTAAAGAAACCGAGGATGACGTTACCGGCGTTGGAGACGATCAAGTTGGCTGATGTTGACTTTGGAGAGGATTCGTCGAGGGTGGAGGCGTTGATCGAGTTGTTGGCGTTCCGGAGAACGCATGGGAGGCGGGTTGATTCGTTGGTGTTGAGGGACTGCATACGGATCTACGAGGAGGGCGTTCGTAAGCTTTCCAATGCCGTGACTGTGGACTGGGATGGGCTGGAAAGGAGCAACTCGGAGGATGAAGACGAGGAAGACGAGGACGAGGACGAGGATGATGGATATTACGATGAGGACGCCTACGCGGATGGTCCAGATGACTTGAATTACGATTACGGGTACGATGTGCCCTTCTACTTTTCGCCGATGTATGATGTCCACGATCTTGAGGACATGTCTGCAGATTGGGAAGACGAGCTCGTGTTCGGAGGTGCATGGCATTAGGCTTGGAAGGCTCGCTTTTTCCTTGATTTCTTTGCTATCTCGTCTCATTTGCTTATGATTGTATCTATTAGTGTATACGTTACTGGATATCTGTTGTGTGTACCGCACGTACCCTAGTCTACTCATTAGTATACCACAGCCTGGACTCTGGAATCTTAATCTCAGACCTAATGTGACCCTTAACAGCTTTGCGAATACAGCGCGAGACTCAAACCAGTTCAGCTTCATCGAGTTTGAAAATCTAACATTCAATCGCTACTACCGAATGGAGCTTGGGTATCCTAAAGGTATCAAGCGTATCGTATCTAGTCCGTATCGCAGTCCATATATGGTGGTCATCAGGAAGTATATAGCAGGAACAGTCCATGTTGCGTTCAAGACGATGCGTGAGTGTGAGCACCATGCTTGGCCGTATCTGTGAAGGTCTCCTTGGCGGTCGATGTGGCCGTCTCAGAGGAACTGTGATGGTGACGGTGTTTACTAGGAACCGGAGGTTTGACTGGTGCATGGTCTGCAACACCAGCAGGAGAGGGAGCATTATCAGGAGAGACTGGTGGCTCGACCTTGGAGTCAGAGCGAGCTTGGAGTCGACTACGACGCTGAGGACCGGTAGATGTATCTGCAGAATCGCGAGCGCCGTTCTTCATTCCAACGGGAAGCGAGGTATTGTTCTTGACCTTTCCTGCAGTCTGCTTCGTCGTTCTGGCTGGATGTATACCACGGCGAATGTTCTTTTGCTGTGTAGGTGGCGACACTGGAAGCTCGGCGGGTGGAGATGAATCCTTGACCGGAGGCTTGACGGGGGGTTCAACAGGAGTCGCTCGTCCCTGCGCCGACGAGGAACTGGAGGTTGGCATATCCTCCCCTGCAGCTTTGACCGGAGTTTCAACTGGACTCTTGACGGGGAGTTGTACCGGTGGGCGGGGAGGGTCAATGGGTGGCTTTGATGGCGTGACTGTAAGATGTGCAGGGTCGACAGCTGGGTTCACAGGAAGTTGTGGAGGAACAATGGGTTGTTGAACCGGCAGACGAGAGGGAACTACAGGCGGCTGTGCCGATGGAGAAGACGGGTCTACTGGCAGCTGCATCGGTAAATGAGAGGGACCAGCAGGTTGTTGTTGTACCGGTAGATCAGAAGGATCAACGGGCGGCTCTACAGGAGGCTCGACCGGTAGGTGAGCCGAGTCACGGCGAGACGGAGGAGACGATAAATGAGACTCGCTAGACAATTCGGGCGACGGTGGAGGTGTAGAAGGTCCTTCAGATTGGCTGGGATCGAAGCTCCGTGCAGATGCGCTTTCCTGAGACCCGCCTTGGGGATCTTCGATTCTGGAAATGGTAAGGGCGGCCTTGACACCATTTCCACAGTTGGCCCCCATGGCGGCCCCTATGATTGGTCCGGTCAAGCCTACTAGGATACCGTCTAATGGAGTACCGCTAACAAGACTGCTGGCCATATGCATGACTTTGTCCGCAGTGTCTGGCAGATGAAACTGATTTAGCGGGCTACCACTAACTGGCGAAAGAGACATACCACAAATCATGTTGCTGGCTTTGGCTGTGACGCCTTGCTGATCCTGCTCTGCACGTCGTGACATCGATAGTTGATCGTGCATAGGAGACCTGACGTTCTTGTGTGAGGTAGACGCGGAGATACCACCTGCAGATGGAGGAACATCGCTCGTGGGCGCGGCGAGACTGCTTGAGGACGACGACACGGCGAGCGTAGCGAAGATGAGAGAAGAACTCGACGGAAGTTTCATGTTTGAAGAATCAGAACGTAGATGTATGCGTCGTGATAAGTGGACAGTGAGGTAGTATGTGGGGCAGAGAACGTATAGAGATGGTGGAAGTAAGAGAAGAAGAGAGGAGGAGGAACGAAACCTGGGAGAGACGCGTTATTTATACGAATTTTTGGTGGGGATCTCGCCCTTGGGCTTTTGGAGCCCAGCGTGTTTTTTGGTCCAAATCCGGGTCAAATTGCGCCTCTTCTACCCCTCATATCCATTTCCCATAATTCGTTCTCATCGCCAAATGCCCTGCCTCGCCTTCCATAACCTCGTTGGTTATCAGCTGCACCCAGTGTCGAGTAATCCCACCACGATGAGGCCATTCGACGGAACGATATTCCTAAACACGACGATATGAAGCACCACGCTAGAGCAGATGTGCTGTTTGCTGTTAGACCTTTCTTTCGAGAAAAGTCAAGCGAGGAGGACGTACAACAGGCAGACGACAATGAGGATCAACACTTTAAGGTCGTTGTCCATGATAGAGAGCGAGCGTGTGAATGTATCCGTAACGGTGAGCTCAGCGCTCGGACTTAACGTACTCAACGGCCGTGGTATCAACCTCGTCGCACAGAGCCCGAGTTAAATCAATGATACGGCATTAACTATACTAGGCGCTGTATACAGGCAGCTCATCGTCGAGCCTCGAAGTATCGCCCAATCTCCTCATAACTGCATCAACCTTCCATTGCCACTCGTTCCCTTCTTTCCACTTGAACACATCACCACCGAAATTCACTTCAAACTGTGTAGCCCCATGAACCCCAATGGCCGCGAAAACATCGTAGCTCGTTCTCGGAAGATACAGCCCGTTAAAGGCATTCTCGAGACGTACTCCGTTCCAGGTGTAGAACAGCGTTCCCGAAGCGAATTCGTAGCCACATCCAATTACGTCTCCTGCCCGAATTCGGTCAAAAGGAACGGGGTAGTCGCGACCTCCGTCGGAATCTTCGAAAAACTTGCGCAGGTCGTCCAGATGAAAGCCAGCACTCTCTCGATTCCATCCTGGAAGCCTAAAACTAGGATATGGCTGGCATGTGGTTCCTATAACACCGCGTGTTGAGCCTCTCCAGACACAACCCTATCCGAGAATAACGACGTACCAATCGCAAGGAACGACTCAGGGATGTAGATCTTGTTGATCTTCACCTCAAAGTAGACGCCTGTCTGCCTCGTCGCATCATACAGGCCGGCCATGATGGGTAGATCGCTCATCAGGCAAAAGTCGCCACATCTCGAATCCGTTTCCACAAGCACTACAGGCGTGCCCTTAGAACTTATATTCGTGACCTTGCCGGAGAACCGTCTGTACTCTTGTTGACTGGGTTGTTGGATACCCCACGCTCTGCATCCTTCTTGGTTGATAACATCAACAGCGCGCGAAGGAAGGAGTCGTGGTAGATTCATTGGGAATCTCTCGCAAAAATCGATACCGTTCTTGTAGTCTTCGTCTGTTGCTTCGTTATATAGACCCCACTGGTGCTATCAAGGGTGAAACTGGTTCATTAGGAGTGCAACCCGCGACTTGAGCAGAATGCGACGTACCACTTCCTCCTGGGCAGGAGCCCATTCTGGCGGGAGATCAGAAGGCTGGCCGGCAGAACTCGAACCAGCGCCAAAGAAATTGTTTTCCTTCAGTTTCAACTTTGAGAAAAGGCCCATTGAAGAGAGGTGGTGGTGGACGGAGTGCAAGGGAGGTTTGAGCGGACAGCCTCCGTGCCTGTGTTTTTCAGGGAAAAGCACAAGCTGTTGAGATTTGCGTTGGGATGAATTACATGGGTGATCGACCTGGTAATTGATATGAGTACTGTTTGATAGCGGACAAGTGGCCACGGAAGGGCTGTACGTACTTGAGAGCTGTTACGAATCGCGCTCGCTTAGCTCCTTCTTCCCGACGATCATGCTCTTCTGTCCGACGTGCGCAAACTTGCTGGTCATCTCTTCAGAGACAGGCTTCAACAAATGGGCATGCAATACCTGTCCATACGAATTCCCGATCACAAAACAGGTGCGATTGAAGTTTTCTGGTCCTGTTCATTGACACTGGCTGACTTGTTTTCTTACCTTCTCGGATCCTGGCTCACGATTAGATGACTTCAAGAACCAAACTCAAGCGAAAAGAGGTCGACGATGTACTCGGAGGAGAAGAAATGTGGAAACATGCAGACTCGACTGCTAGTGCGTCGCGAAAAAAACTCAGTTATTGTGATTCCATGTCTGAACTCTTTTTCAGCATCTTGTCCTCGATGCAACAATTCTCAAGCATACTTCTATCAGTTACAGATCCGATCCGCTGATGAACCTATGACGACCTGTACGTCTTTCTCCTGGGTTCTCGATCTCTACTTTTGGCTGACAATTCACGTCAGTCTATCGGTATGTACTCCTGCTCAGTCAGCTAGAAGCCTCATGACAAGCGTCAAAACGACCTAGATGTACCTCTTGTGCTCATCAATGGAGGGAGAATTAACGAATTAGGAGATGGAGGCAGGCTCGTACATCTCAGCACGAGAACTATACAATCTTTTTCAGCATCTGCGGCCTGTCCGCACCCGAACGTTGCAAAATAAACCTACCCTAAATCCCTTACGAAGACACTACTTAAGTCACTCAACTACTACACGGTCCTTCATTCCAACGTTCCACTATGCCTATCGTTCACGTCGTCCAATTCGGATTCAATTCGAGCACTTCACCTGAGAAGGTCGCAGAGGTAAGCAGTATCGAGTCATAATCCAGCCTAACTCGATTCTAACGTTCTCTATCCCAATACTTAGATGTGCTCTACGATGCTCGGCCTCAAAGATAAATGTATCCACCCAAAAACCAAGAAACCATACATCCAATCGGCCATGGGTGGCATCGACAACTCGTTAGAAGGGCTTCAAGTAAGTCAAATTACCGACATTCCTTGCGAATGAATATTCACACCTCTTCATAGGGAGGCATCACACATGTGTTCATATCACAGTTTGAGAACGAAGAAGATCGGAGGTACTACGTGGAAGAGGATCCAGCGCATAACGACTTCAAGAACTTAGTGCAAGGAGTCGCTGAAGTCGTCCGCGTCGTGGATTTCGAACCAGGGAAATTTTGATCAGTGTCAGATGGAAGGGTACACGATGGCATGTACTTCGATAAATATGAATGGTATGGAGATTCTCAAGCTTTTTGCGCCTGGCCATCTGCGAAGCGATCCTACATCGACGGTATCTTAACCGGCAGAAACGCGTCTCCTCCCTTATTCTCGTTATACCAGGATTCATCATGCGCTAAAATCATGCGCTAAAATCCTCGTTCGGGAAAGTTGCATAAGCGCCCTCATCCTTTGCAAATTTTTCTGTTGCTTTCTTATCGACATGGACGTCCAGTCAAGTCGACATCGACAATACGGGATTCACCTGTGACCAGTCTCCGATGGTGGGCGCTGTCACCACCCAAAGGCAGCCATCCGCCACCACTCGACGTGCAAACGTCAACATCCAGCATCTGCGGCCTTTTGGCGCCCGAATAATGCACAATGAACCTACCCTAAGGCCCATACGAGGACACTACTTGAGCCACTTAATTACCACACGATCCTTCATTCCAACGTTCACCATGCCTATTGTTCACGTCGTCCAATTCGGTTTCAATTCGAGCACCTCATCTGAGAAGATTGCAGAGGTGAGCTCAAGTCACGATCCGTCTTAACTCGATCCTTATATTGCATCCTAATACTTAGATTTGCTCTGCGATGCTTGCCCTCAAAGATAAATGCATCCAACCAGAAACCAAGAAATCATACATCAAATCGGCCACGGGTGGCATCGACAATTCGCCAGAAGGGTATCAGGTAAGTTGAATTACTGACAGTCCTTGCGAACGAATGTTTACCTCTTCCTATAGGGAGGCGTCACACATGTGTTCATATTCGAGTTTGAGAACACAAAAGATCGGGGGTACTACGTGGAAGAGGACCCAGCACATAAAGAGTTGAAGAATTCACTGGAGGGGGTCGTTAATGTTGTCCGCGTCGTGGATTTCGAGCCAGGGCAATTTTGATCTGGGTGCCATATAGGAGGTTACATGATGTCATATGATTTCGAAAAAGTATGAATGGGGAGGAGGTTCTCAAGCTTTGACATCGGCCATCCGCGAATCGATCCTACATCGACGGTATCTTACCTGGCAAAAAGGTGTCTCTGTCTTTGTTCTCCTTATACCACGGTTCATCGTGCGCTAGCAGAATCCTCGTCCGAGGAAGTTGCATGAACGCCCTCATCCTTTCCAAATTTTTCTCTGCCGCTTTCTTATCGACATGAGCACATCCACCTGGACGTCCAGTCAAATCAACATCCGCGATACGTGATTCACCTGTGACCAATCTCCAATGGTGAGCGCTATCACCACCCAAAAGCAGCCATCCACCGTCACTCGACGTGCGAACGACGACATTGATATGTCCTGGTAGATGACCTGCCTGTGGAAATCGGATCCAAGAACCAATCAGTTCAGGTGAGCTGAGAACGGCCATCTATAACTCACCGCATCAGTGATATACAGACTTCCATCTCCATAATAGTCTAGTGCGCGAGGGAAAGGTCCCAGCGACTCCCACTCCTCCAAATTCAAGAATTTCGTACGCTCCGTCGGGAGAAGATCGCTCGCGAAGCCAGACTCCGGGTCAGCTGGGTAGCCCGGTGTGACCAAGCTCTTCGCGGGACCTCCCACTAGAAAAGTACTGTTCACGAACGGCCTTGTGTCCCCGATATGGTCGTAATGGAGGTGCGACAGGCAAACAATGTCAATATCCTTAGGAGTAAGACCGCCCTTCTGGAGCGACTCGAAGACGTCCTGTTTTACGTCGATGCGGGGGTCGTTCTTGATAAATCGGACGGTGGCAGGAGGGTAGTTCTCCCAGTCTTTTCGAATCCCTAGGTCGAAGAGGAACTTTTGGCCGGTTGTGGAATGTCGAAGGAGGAAGGAGAGCGATGGTGCAGCAACTACTTCGCCCGGTTTACCATCGTGAATGAAGCGCTCGGTTGGGAGACGGACATGTCCCGCTTCGAGAGCGGAAACTTCGCAGTACGCTTGGTTGGAAGATGGAGGTGGAAGAGACATGATATGTAGGAGATCATGAGAAGGTCCGAGTACTCATGAGAGCCAGTGTCCCCATGATACTTGGATTACTCTCACCAGACAGATAGCCACACACGCCTCATCGCGAATTGATATAACTAACTCGTAACAGGAAGCCACCGTCCCGAATTACCAAAGCCCAAGTATTCCGCAAACCAGCTCAAGTTGTACTTGTTTCCTTCTCTCCGCCTCCCTGCCGTTGCTTGAGCCGACATGCACAATGATCCCGTAAAGTCTCTTCCAGCGGTCTGTACTCGATTCCCAGCTCCTCGATCGACCTATCGTTGCCCACCATGAATCTCACCCCGACATGCTCTCGAATGAACACTTTGTCCAGGCCAAAAAGTGGTCCCACTAACCGGACGACCCAGTTCGGAATCTGCCAAGTTGGAATGAAAAGTCTTCCCAATCCCTTGACCTGCTGCCTGACAATTCCCGCAATGGTGCTGAACCTCACCATCTCCTTCTCGGCGACGACGACATATCTTCCGTGAGTATCCGGTCGATCTGCAGCCGCGCAATGGGCCGTAACTACGTCCCTCACATCCACAATCGCGAAGCTCAAATCGGGGACCCCAAAGAACAATCCTCCACCCATCAACTCGTCCAGCAAAAACAAACTCCCGCTCTCGCTCTCCGGAGCCAAACTCGGTCCAAGCACCAATCCCGGGTTGATAACCACCAAATCCCACCGTTTCTTCTCGTTTCCCTCCTCCTTCTGCGCCTCATAAAACCTCCACGCTTCCTTCTCCGCTACCGTCTTCCCGTAGTGGTACGGATTCTTCTTTACACTGCTGCTCTCGTTCCAATACTTCTCGCTCAACCGCCCACCCTCCATCCTCTCCAAGACGTCGCTATAAGACCCAAAGATCGCTCCGACCGTGCTGGTCAAGACAACGCGCTTGACGCTACTCGTCCGTTCGACACTCCCGAAGACATTCTTTACACCCTCGATCGCTGGGGTAACCATTTCCTTCTCTCCATCCACGATCTTCTCTGGCATCCGGAAAGGCGAAGCTACATGGTGGACCACGACGCACCCCACCATCGCTGCGTCGAAGGATTCGGGTTTCAAAAGGTCGGCTTCAAATATATTCAAGCGAGATGGATATTTCGATGACAGGGCATGGAGAGGTGCAACTTTCTTTTCATTCGCAAGGGAACGAACTGTTGTGTGTACGATGTGGCCTTGTTCGAGGAGTGCAGCAACGAGCGCACTGCCGATGAAGCCTGAGCCACCTGTGACCAGAACAGGGTCGTCAGAAAGGGTCGGAGGTTTTGTGCCTGTTTCTGTGGACATTGGTGGGAACCGGGAGGAGTTTCAGGTACCTGGCAAAGGTCGCCTCGTTATATACGGGAAAATTGGGCGCTAATTTTCCATTGCAAGTGAAACGCCCTTATTAGCGGGGGTCCGTCGACCGAGATGAGCATACCACAGAGCCTCCTTCAGGAGAATGGCTATGATTTACTTTTTTCGATATCGAACACGTCAGCACGTTCGTGGCGCCAAAGGTGCTCGTTTCAAAAATTCCCCGCAATCCATACCCGGGTTTCTCGGTGAAACGATTCTTGAAAGGGTCAGTGGTTAGTGCGCCTTAGATGTGGGCTATTTTTACGATGTAGTTGCCAGGGCAATATAACAGGCTGAGGATCCGAGAAACATGATCCTGACGAGAAAGCGTCAGTAAGTCTTCCATTCCATCCGAAGTACATACACTTCCAGTTACAGAAAAGTTTCGGGTATGTCCTACTAGCGAGTGCAAGTAATAAGAACAACAAGATAGCAAAGCGATAGAAATGTAAATCGAGCCCCACGTTACGAGGGTATCAAAATTCCACGTCCGAATCATCCCCCATGTCCAATTCCCCTGCATACAACTCGTCCCCACCATACAAGTAGGGGGCATAAGTCCCATACGGAGCATAAGTTATGTAGGGAGCAAACTTTTCTGGGTCATCCGAGTCATCCGAGTCGTCTGCCCCCAGTTCGTTCCCGTCCCATACAACGCTCGTACCCACTTCATCTCGGAGCCTGCCAACATCATCGCGTCGTAGGTGTCTACAACAGTCCAGATCTACCTCCCCAATAGGACAACCACATTCCGTGCGTCGTCGAAGGGATTCGATCAAAGGGGACATGAGGCCATCAAAATTCACGTTGGAGATAGCAAGGGTCTTCAGCTCGGGATAGACCAATGCGGGAGCGTTCCCCAGTGGCTCTCGATTCTTCGAGTCCAAGTTCCCGGTGGGGTCTACAAATGAAGTTTCAGGGGGAGAGGGAAGGCTATGGGATAAAGAATAGATGATGTCCGAAGCACATGGCCCCTGAATTGCGATGGTGTGAAGGTTAGAGCAGTTCCCGAAAGAATGAGCCATCACCTCTTCCGGGAAAATCGACAGGCCAATATGCAGTATTTCAAGACGGGCGAGCAGGCCCAAGCCGGGGCTCAACCTTCGCAATAACGGCGGCACGAACACGTCATTGAGTTGGTCCTTTCCTAAATGACACCGCAAGTGGGGAGGAGGGGACAGCTCAGGGCGGTCGATACCGACATCCCATGCTCTGAGAGAAAAGTTGTAATCTTCATGATGGTCTAGCACGAGAGTCTTAATTGTTCTTGGGTGGTTCGGTGTCGTAGACACGTCCGAGAAGACGCTGGAAAGGTAATCGACCAAAGAGTCCTCAGCATAGTCGACGGTTGCAAGATGGATAGTGGTACTGCTGGGAAACAACATGTGGTGAAGGAGAGCGGCTAACACTGCACCCCTCGAGGAGAGATAGAGATGTTTTAGATGTGGTAGATCTATCTTCATACCCTGCGGAAGCGTGAGGTTTGTGTGAGAGAGAAGAAAGTCCGAGATCTCCACGATCTCGAGAGCTGTTGCTGCCTGCAAAGTCACGGCAACATCCTCTAGTGATGCGCTCGCACTGCTAAGGTTCGTTCGGCCTATAGATAAGGTTGTAAGATTGTGCAATACCGGGGATCTCCAGGGAATGTTACATCCTCGAACCTCGAAATGGACGAGCCGAGGAGCGTGTTTTCCCAGAAAGTTCTCCGGTATGGTGAATGAATCGGTGCTGTATTCCGTGTCCAAACGAATGGAATGGAGGTGAGGTGCTGGATGAATCATTTTGGCAAGGAGAGTCGTGAGGTAAGACGCTGAACGGAAGACAAGTCCCAAGTTGGAGATGCGTGAGCCCTGCCCCATTATGTCCAGCAAAAGAGCGAGGTGCGACTGTTGTATTGGGGGGTGCTGAGGGCTCCATTCTATCTCGAGTGGAACAGATCTGCTGTAATTGATCATCTCCCAGGCCAGTTTTGGCCAGGAAAGGTTGGGTTTCGACCATAGTGCGGGTGTGTCCCCTGCGATCATACGCCAAAGGCGACATACATGCATGGCTAAAGGGAATTTTGGTTCTCGTGGGCTTCCCATCGAGTGTGTGCTGAAGGTGAAGATCCGCCCAAGAATTTCAACGGGCAGACGGCAGATTGAGAGTCGCAAATTTCTTTGATATTTGAGATCTTCGAGCTGCCCTTCAACTTTTCTAATTTCCCGGTCAAACTCTTCAACAGAGTTTATAGAACCTTCAAGTAATGTTAAAAAACGCAGTCAATGTCAAGGACGTCTACAGAATGCTTCGTGAAACGCACCAATGGGCACCATTTTGCCGAACCTGAAGCAGCCTCAGCCTGCCCGCTTTCCTTAACACACGAGATGCGCCCTGATTGTCGAGTATTTTCCGCAACAAACGAGCTGAGCGTTGAACAACGACGGTTCAAATTAACGCACAGCGTTCGATTTCACAGAGATAGTGGGGGCAGAGTCAAGATGCAAGCAGGCGCGACACGTCGTAAGACAAACAGCATTTACATATTCCCAACAATGGCAAAGATTTCACAGAAGAGAAGCCCTTGCGACTTGCGAGTCTGCCTTTGCACGAGCATGAGCAGGAGGATGACAGAAGCAGTCAGAGGGGCTTCAGTAGTAATAGTATGACCGGAGTCTGACTATGGACTTGAGGCACATGAATAATAATTTGATTAACTGTCACTTGTACTACGGTGTGGGTGCCGAGACAGCGTTGACTCGGAGCAAATTGTCACTGTCCATCGGTTCCACAGCTTTGGTTACGAGCCAGCGACTGCAGGTACAATAACAAGAAAGAATGATATCATCTGAATAATATGAATGTAAACCTGTTCTAATCCCTACAACGCGAGGATGTCAAACCGAGATCGAATCATCATACTCATCTCCACTGTCAAGGTCGTCCAACCCCGAATCCGACTTGTCTGAGTCTGGTACGTACCCATCCCATGAAACACTGACGCCCCCGTTCTCTTGAAGAGCGCCAACATCGTCGGAGAGAATATTCCTGCAATAATTCAGATCTACCTCCTTCACAGGACAACCGGATTTTGCGCGGAGTTGAAGAGAGTCGATTAAGGGGGACATGAAACCGTCAAAATCCACTCCGGTCATAACAAGAGTCTTCAACGCAGGATAGGCCAACGCTGTCTCATTCATGCTCATTCGTTCACTTGTCTCCGCGTTCGAGCTCGCGTTTCCCTCCGCAGGTTCTGCGGGTGCTTCCGAGATAGCAGAGAAAGTTCGAGACAAAGAACGAATGACGCTCAAGGCACATTCACCCCGGGTGAAGGCGATGGTATGAAGGAAAGGACATCGTCCGAAAGACTGGGCTAAAACATTTGAGGGTAAACTTGAAAGGCTGATCTCCAATGTTTCCAGGTTGACAAGTGTGCCTAGGCTAGCGAGCAGCCTCCCAAATAGCGACAAAGGCGGTGGAGGTTCGCGGGATATAGAGTTTCCTAGGTCGCAATGGAAATGGGGTGGTGAGTCTTAAACTCGTCACTGTGGATATGCTGGCGCCCCGGATGGCTGATTCCGACATTCCAAGCTCTGAGAACAAAATCGTAGACGACGAAGTGATCTAAAGAAAGGGCCTTGATTGTCCTTGGATGGTTCGGTGTCGTAGACACATGCAAGAAGAGACTGGAAATGCAATCGACCAAGGAGTCCTCCGTAGTGCGGGGTGATACAGCTTTGAGATGGATGGTAGTACTAGCAGGAAACGACATGCAGTGGAGAAGAGCGGCAACTGCCGCACCATCTGCAGAGAGATAGAGGCGTTTGAGCCGCGGTAGCTTTATCCCCTGCGGAAGCATGAGGTTCGTGCGTGTGAGAAAAAAGTCCGAGATCTCCACCACTTCGAGAGCCGTTGCTACTCGTAAAGTTGTAGCAATATCCTCTAATGGTGCATTCGCACCTCTAAAGCCCTCCCGGCCTATAGACAAAGTTGTAAGATTGTGCAAGATGGGAGATCCCCAGGGAGCGTTACCCCCTCGAACCTCGAAGTGAACGAGCCGAGGGGCATATTTTCCGAGAAAGTTCTCCGGTATCGCGAATGAATTGAAGAACGACTCGAAGCTGTACGAGTCTGCCACGCTCAAACGGATAGAGTGTAAGTGGGGTGCAGGATGAATCGCCCTGTTAAGAAGAGTTGTGAGGTCAGATTCTGAACGGCACACCAACTCCAAACTGGAGATACGTGAGCCCTGCCCGAGTGCCTCTGACAAAAGGTCGAGATGTGTCCGGCGTAGAGCGGGGTGTAGTCTGCTCCATTCGATATCAAGTGGAACGGACTTGCTGTATTTAATCATCTCTCGAGCCAGTTTCGGCCTAGAAAAATCGGGTTTTGACCACATCGAAGGGGTGTCCAGTGCGACCATGCGCCAAAGGCGACATACGTGCGTGACCAGGAGCGAGCTGGGTTTCCTCGAGCTCTCTGTTGAATGATTACTGACTGAGGTGAAGATGCGCCCGAGAATCTCGACGGGTAAACGACAAATTGGGAGTCGTAAATTTCTTTGATATTTGAGAGCTTCAAGCTGCTCTTCAACCTTCCTAATCTGCTGGTCAAACTCTTTGACAGTGTTGATGCGGAGACATGCTGCATCTGGTCAATATTGAGATGACCCACCAAATGGTTTACGAATCGCACCAACGGAGGTCATTTGATTATAGCAGCTCGAGGTTTCGTTTGCCTTCAAGCCTTTGAGTATTTTTGAAGTACGAGGATTGTTTTGCGAAGAGTTTTGGGTAGAGTACAATATCCAGACAGTATCTGTAAGATGTTGGTGGCGAGAGGTGGCGAGAAGAACCAACTGGCACGAGCAGCCCGTGTCCGAGTCGCGTTGTGGGATCATTATGTAAGTTGCCGCAGAAGCGTCCGCAACTGTCCACAAGCGTCCAAATTAATTGTGTTGGCAATTCAACTTAGGCACATTCCTTCGCTGAGCAATCGACATGTAAGTGGCAAGATAGGGTAGTGAGTATGTACATAATGACAAAGGTAGTTACCTCCCAGAAGAATGCTTTCAGTAGTATGGCCAGCCGTCGTCCTCGTCCATGTAAAAGTAATCATCCTCTAGATCAGGGTCATCTTCTAGATCAGAGTACTCCCCCTCGTATTCGTCTTCTGAATCGGATTCAGATCCATCCCAAACGACTTCACCCTCAAATTCCTCTTCAAGCCTCGCGATATCGTCCTCGTACAGGTGCCTACAGCTCTCAAGAATAACCTTCTTTACAGGGAATCCGCACTTCGACCGAAGTTCGAGTGATTTGACGAGTGGGTCCATGAGATCGTTAAAATATATGCCCAACATGCCGACAGTCTCCAGGGCGGGGAACACCACGGCGTCAACCGCCGGTCGTCTGCGGTTCTTCTTGCTCGACTTGGCTTGCCGTCCCTTCCCCTTTCGGGGCGCGTTGAGAGAGAGATTATGAGACCAGGATCGGACGACGTCCAAGGCGCTTCCAGTGTCACTGATAGAGATGGTGTGGAGGAGGGGACATTTTCCGAAATGTGGTATCATGATATCTGGTGATAGGCCCGGAAGGCCAACTTCCAGCCTTTGGAGATTGGCAAGTGACCCTAGAGCAGGCAACAACCTCTTCAAGAGCAGTAGCGCAGACGCGCTCCAGCCGTCCCTTCCCATCTCGCAATGGAGTTGCGGAGTCACGTCGTAGTGAAGGGGGTTGTTCGTGTCCGTGTCGGTATCCCAGGCTCTGATGACAAGCCCGTATCCTCGAGAGTTGTCAAGCACAAGGGTTCTGACTGTTCTCGAGTGATGAGTTGTCGTGGAGACATTTGGAAAGAGACTGGAGAGGTATTCGGCCAGGGAGTCCTGAGAGTCGTCGATCTGGCGAACTGTCATATGGATGCTTGTGCTTGTGGGGAACGACATGTGGTGAAGGAGAGTAGCTACCACCATGCCTCTCGAAGAGAGATGTAGACGCTTTAGGCGAGGAAGATCGATCTTCGTATCGCGTGGGAGTGATATGCTGGCGGTCGATGGAAGAAAGTCTGACAGGTCCACCGTCTCGAGCATTGGCGCTGCTTGCAACGTCGCAGAGACATCCTCCAGCGAAGAGCCCGTGCCATTAAAGTTTGCCCGGCCTATAGACAAGGTTGTAAGATTCCGTAGAATGGGAGAACCCCACGGAACATTACATCCTTTGATTTGGAAGTGAGTGAGTCGAGGGGCGTCTTCTCCGAGAAAGTTAACGGGTATCATGAAGAAATCGCTTTCATAAACTGTTTCCAGACGGGTGAAGTGGATGTGAGGCGCGGGGCTAACCATTTTAGACAGTAGAGTTGTGAGGTCGGGTGCTGAACGAGAGACGAAGTCCAAGCTCGCAACCCGCGAGCACTCTTCTACCACCTCGAACAATACATCGAGTTGTCTCTGTTCTGGAACAGAGTACGATGTCCACTGAACATCTAGCGGAATAGACTTGCTGTACTTCATCGTCTCCCGTACCCATTTCGGCCAATAGAAATTGGGTTTCGACCACATTGTAGGCGTATCCATCGCCACTGCACGCCAAAGGCGACATACGCTCATGGCCGAGGGATACTTCGGTCTCGATGTTGGATAAGTGTCAGTGCCACTGAAGGTCAAGATTCTTCCCAAAATTTCAACAGGCAGGCGGCAGATTGGCACACGCAAATTTCTCCGGGATTTTAGTTGTGCGAGCTGCCCCTCGACCTTCTTGATTTGCTCGTCAAACTCATCGAGTGTTTCGATGTAGTCGTCGGGAGGTGCTAGTACGAGTGGTCAACGTTGAGCATGTTCGAAACAAAAAAATGCTTCAGGATACGTACTAGTAGACGCCATCTTCCCTCAAGCTGTCAGAATAGCAATTTCGATCTCTTTGAATTCTCCACCAAACGACCCCAAGACCTGAAATAACATGTAATCATGATAGAAATATTAGAGACCTGTTTGTGAAAGAATCGAATAGAACGATACCCCGGAAGGCTTTGCGCAGCTGGTGTGGAGATGACGGTCCGTGATGGCAAGAGTCAAGACGCGGGCAGCAACGCGCCAAGCTTATAGGGATGATCATAAAAGAAACATGAGAAACTGCGTGCAACGGATACGAATGAAACACAATACCACGGGTGTTGCACAAGTGCCGTCAAGTGACGGTGATAGTGACGGTGAGAGTCAAGATCGAGACGCGGGCAGCAACGTGCCGGCGACGCGTCAAACTCGCAGATTTAAATCTGACTTTGAACAAGCCACGATCAATCCACAATCCGTGTCTTTCTTCCTCATATTCTTTGGTAACATCGAACCTCTACCGAAATAAAATACCGGGAGCCAATAACAGCATTTCTGGTAGGAGCGTTATGCACAAAACCAAGCCTGAGCTTGAAATTCGCTGCCAGGTAGTGAAGTCGAAACCAGAAATAAGCGTCTGCTTGCTATATCTACCATTGAAATAAAACATCAGGCTCGTTAGAGAGGTGTGGCAATTCCGACTCGGAGTCACGAAAGTGATCCGCGTAGAACCCGTCCAACTCTGCTGGGTGACATCCTCATAACCTGAGGTATAACTGTCCCAATCAACGCTGGCGTCTACGTTGGCCTTCAACCTGAGCACCGCATCTTCGAATACGTACTTGCATTCCTTCAAAGAGACGTCCTTGATAGGGAGTCCAGGTTCGAGACGCAGTTGGAGCGAGTCGATGAACAAATCGAGGAGATTGCCACTGAAATCCGCGCGCGATACATGTGTGGTAGTGAGCGCGGGATAAACCATGGGTAGGTTTACCAACTGGATCTCTTGTTCCCCATCCTTCGCCTCCACCTCGCCTCGAAACTCGCCTCCAGAAGATCGATATATGGGTGCGGAAAACGTGGGTAGGTTACGCGATAGGGATCAATCACGCCGGAAGCACATCGCTGGTCGACAATGATGGTATGGAGGGGAGGACATTTGCCAACCTGGTGAACCACAACGTCTTGCGGAAGAGGCGAGAGGCTGATGTCGAGGATTTCAAGGCTAGGCATAGACCCTCAGATAGCCAAAAGTCTTATCGATCAACTGACGATCCTCTTCGAGTCTGCTTCAACATCCGACACTGGCAATGCGGCCGAGGCTTGTCGTGGGACACGTTGGACTTGTCAGTGGTATTCCATGCACTAGTAGCGACACCAGAGGTATAGACCTGCTCGAACCGAAGGTATGCAATGCGTCTTGGACAGTGATCTATTGATGCATTGGTGAAGAGACTGCCCAAATACTCGGTGAAAGAATCGAGGTCATAGTCGCCAAGGACCCCTTCGAGTTCAAGGTCGATTGACGTGGCCTCGGAGAAGGACATGTGGCAATGAAGAGAGACAATCACTGGACTAGTCGACGACAGCCACGGGTGCTCCGGACGAGGGAGGTCAATCTTCGTATCTGGTGGCAAGGTGGCGTCCTCATGTGAGTGGCAGATTTCCGACATTTCTATTTCTTGCAGGCGCGTCGGTACTTGTAAGGCTGAGGCTATCGCACCTCCTGAGTGGTTGTGCGTACAAGTGCGTCAAGTTTCCGAAGAAGGGGGCGTCCCAGGGTGTGCCGATTCCCGAAATGCGAAAGTCAAGATGCATGATTGCCGAGAAAGTTGTCGGGGAGGATCATACGATCGAGGAGCTCGACAATTTATGGAGAAGGAGTGGATAAACGGAGCGGGATGGGCAGTAGGAGCGTTAGCCGGTACGGTGGACAGTCACTGTCGAGTGCCACACTCGAAATGTACGGGGATCGTTCGACTGCCTCCAACAAGACTTCTTTTTGTTGCGGGGTGGGACTTTTTCGGCTCCATTCGATGCGGGGAGGTGCGGACTTGCTGTACCTCCTCATCTCTCATGCCAATCGGGGAGGGGAAAGAAAGGCTTTGACCATACGGAGGTCGTGTCTTCGGCAATTTCGCGCCAGCGGTGGCAAACGTGCATAGGCACAGGGAAACCAACCGATTTCCGGTCCTTATCATTGACCTGAACTGCACTGATTGTTATATCCGACCTAGGATCTCGACCGGTAGGCGGTAAATCGGGACTTGTGAGTTTCGTTCCCGGAAAAGTTCTATAACTGTGCTTTCGCCTTTTCGATTCTTTCGTCGTAGTCCTTGAGAATCTGCTAGGAACCAGTAGTTGGATCTGTAGACCGCATTTAGCGATGACTTATGAGGTGGTTATGGCTTTGGGAGCACACACCGGCCATTTCTTATGTCGTTTGGTATTTCTTTCCTCTGGATGATTGTACTCGCAATGTCTATCTTTGGTGTGAGATTGGGACATGCCACGACGAGATAGAGACATACCACAGAAGCCTTAAGGCCTAAGCCCTTAATGGTAGTGAGGGGGAGTGGCAACGGTTTTGGTAAAAATCTCAGCCCTCGGGTTACTCCACTTGACTTGGATGAGGGTCAAGGGGTTTGCAAAAATGGCGACGACTCGCAACAATAGAGCTGGGGATAATGCAATGGAACACTGATATAGAGGGTCACAGAAATAGCCTAGAGCAAAAATAGATCAAGGAACCTTGCAGGTCCTGAAGATGCGAGTTGGCAGCAAAAAGGGGACCTGTGCAAGCTGTCAAGAGCATGAAGTACTGAGCAGTAGCGATGAGCATTATTGAGAGGTCCATCCAAGACATCCTCCTCTTGGGGCCTGAGGAGGCTGAAGGCGAGGACGTCAGCTTTGTCAGCTTTTGCACAGCATGAGATAGTAGAAGTGGTGGTATACCAGAAATAAACCATAAAAATAACAAGATAGAGGAATAGAAGAATAGGGAGGAAGAATAGAAAGTGATATGTTGAAGGCGAAGGAGGAGGGAACGTGCGAGTGACCGCACTTTTCGCTTGATGCAATACGCGACCCCGTGACCTGACGCGTCGGTGTCGATCACGGCCAGTGCCAACCTTCCATTCAGATATAGCTGAGTAACACGGACAACGCACTGACTGCTACATGGCGTCTTCATGCAAAAGTGAAGATGTTTTAGATCGTAAAAACCACTCTAGGGCGCGACCCAGCAGGCCTCTAGTATTCCATGTATACAAACACTTTCTCTACCTTAGGCAAGTCCTCGATTGTATTTCGAAATTTCCGGCTGATATCACGAGCCTTCCACAACGGAGTATTGGCGTCCATTACGATACCAATCTCCACAAAGTACTCTGGCCCGCTCTAAATCGGGGATGCCAGTCCTTAGATAATTCCCAAGAGGATGAGATGGGAGGACTTACATGAAATGCCTTGACCTCACTAATCTTCTCTATCCCTTCATGGTATGTCGCGGCTTTGTATATTAATAGCCGAAGCATCTCATGTGGTGCAGAATGCCCAGCCAAGAGTGTGAATTCACCATATATCGTGCGAAGCCACGCGATAATGATACCGAGGCCAATCTTGGGGACAATTCGTCAGAGGTAGTACGAGGCAGGGAAGGAAGACTCACGATAATAGCTCCCATTGGGTCCAGGTCTAGAAGAAGGAAACATCAGACGCTAAACCCTAGAGACACAACATGTCGCTCACACCACCGGAGCTTACTTCCCCCCGTCGACATGAGGATGCCTGGAAACTCGTCCGTAAACTGCGGCCGTAAAGAGGAAAAGATCCGAGGAACTAACCAAACGCGTTGATCCATAAGTCGTTCCTGTGATCTTGCCACAACACGCGAACCTGACTCGAACTTCCTCTGAGGGAGAAACAGTAGACGAATAGTACAAGTTTGACGGCTTTGGCACAAGTCAACCAAAGGGCACTACAAGACCGTGGGGTATTACTCACCAAGAGCTACGGATACACTCAAGATCGAAGGAAGATGGAAAACATTGGTGGAATTCGAATCTGTATGTCGTGAGATGATGCTTCTACACGACTCGACCACGACGACGAGGTTGACAGAAGCCATTCTGGATTTGGGTAAGTCAATGCTCACAATCTGCTGAGAACTGGAACACGCACAAGAACCCTGTGAAAAGAAGAGCAGACGAATTTAGGAATTTCCTCCCGTACCGCCACAAACGAGGTCATACCCACCGTATACAATGTTCCCAATCGTCTCCAACCTAGCACCGCCGACAGGCCATTCTCTCGTGTCCAAGCGTTCGGCTTTTCGGTGTAGCCAGAACAGAACGATATTACTGCCTATGTCGAACACGGAGTCAATTCCTGTTGCCAGTAACGATAACGATATCGCTGATATTGCAGCGTACACTGCGCAGAAGACAGTAAGTTTAGTTTAGAAGCGATAGAGACCCAGGAGATGTACGCACACTGCAATACACACAAAGAGACGTTGGCGATGAGACTACCCCACACCGCAATCTTGACCTACGAGAACGGAGTTCAATCAACACGTAGAGAGTCGTGCGAGGATGACCTCAATACTCACCGGGAGTCTATCAGCTTCTTCTTGGATATGCGCTTCGGTGGCATAGTCTTCAATCGGCTTGAGATACGACGCGATCAGCTGTATGGCGGTCGATCAACTATGCAGTATTGAGGAGAAGTATACTAGGACTTGCAGTGTTCTGTTTTTCTTGATACTCAACCAGCCGTTTTCCGCGCTTCTTGAGTCGTAAACTGGACAATTGTTCCTCGCTTTTCAGGCCATTCTTCAGATTGTATGGATCGGGGCGTAGAGTGACATCAACCACTGGGGGTAATCGCTCGATGTCGGCTGGAAGCTTGTCACAGTCGAAAATTCCTTGTTGTTGTAAATGGGAAGAGGTGAGCGACGGCACTGCTATCTCTGGCTGCACGTCAGTGAAAGCTATCAGTGACATATACGAAGCGTAGACAGTTCAACGCAGAACATACAGTCTGCAGAACCGAAGGTCCGTTTGGAGCCTTGACATCGATGAGCATGGAGTGGGGGAATAAGCAATACTAGGGAACTCGTCCGAGTCGGGCACAATGGATGGATGAGATGGTTTTCTTCATCATTAAAAGCTTCCTGAGAACCCGTCGGTTTTCTGTTGTTTCCCTGAGACCCGGTCAGCCGATGCGAAGAATCCTATCATCACTCAAATCTTTTACCTCTGCCAGTCCCACGGATTGAATTTGCTGTATTTTAGCCTTCCCCGACCACGGTCTGCTCCGCGGACCAACCAGACGTCTTGGATTTCGTTTGGATTTCAGGAAGAAAAGGGGTGTGTCACTTGACACGATTGACATAGGACATCGACCCTGCCACTCGAGCATGAATGTTTGGATGCATCTGGCATAATAACACGGTTAACACGGTGGACGCCCGAATTCCTTGGACCTTACTGGGGGGATCCGGCTACTCCAGGCAATGCTCGAAGTTACGGAGCTTGTCGACCGGCCACCACTTCAGAGACGTATCAGAAGGTACCCAGGATGCGCGGTGAGAATTAGATTGGCAAGCTGTTCGGTGCAACTGCACCGAAAGCGAGAGCCGGTTGTATCCCTCGCACCGGATTGAGAGTTGAGCCGAAGTTCGGCGTACCGAATAGCCAGCCTTTGATCTATCGTGGATCCATGGACTCCCACAATCTTGAATGTCAAGTGGAAACATGCTACAGATTGCGATCATGATACGTGTATCAAATACAAAGAAAGCCGTCTGTGTAAAAAAACTCAGGAACAAAGGGTTAACGACTAGAATAGCAGTACTCACATTGGACCTGATTGACTGCTTTTGTCCACTTATCCGTCCCAAACAACTTCCTATGAATGGTGAATCGCACAGAGTCAGCATGAATGGGGTTGAGTCAACCAAGGAACCGAAGAGGCAAGGGTAAGCCAGGAAGCTTGAGCGCGAGTTGAACATTTATTTGAGGCGAATTTTTCTCGCGGAGGTCGTGAAAGCGTCACAGGAACATGGAGGTAAGAGGCAAAGTATTTAGCGCCCGTTCAGGGCGTGTGACGTTGAATGTTGGCATGTCGTTACCATTTTGACGCCCGCGACAGCTTGCCTCAAGAACATATATTAAGCCACTCAGGGTTGGTATCTCTCCCTTCCCTTGTTCCATTTATTCGGTCTTTGTGCTCGAACCCGCTATTTAACTTGCTGACTGTCACCTTCTCCAGTCTACGGGAACGATACCTTCTCTGAAAATCGTTGTGCAAAAGAACTACCTTCTTCCTTACCTCCGTTGAACCCCCTTCCATATCGACTGTATCTCCCTCACGACACGCTACGGAACAGTGTTAGCTGAAGAGACAGGATGTATTCTGGCGGCATGGTATGTACCTGGCTGTTTTCTTCGAGGCGATCCAGGTTGATCTAATGCGAATGCTCATCCGACAGGATTCTCATCAGGATCCAGAAGAATTCTACGTCAAACAAGACCGAATTGGTACGTTCATAGAGGATTTATAAGACTCAGTCTAGCCTCAACATCTCCTTAGGAAAGGGATCCTTCGGTGAAGTCTACAAAGGGTGAGCCGATGTGCAAGCTCCTAATCAACGGTATCTGAACTCTCCCTTTTCACAGCTTCGACAAGCGAACGCAAAAAACGGTGGCGATCAAGATAATCGACTTGGAGAGCGCAGAAGATGAGATAGAGGATATACAACAGGAGATACAGATTCTGTCGCAGCTAGATTCACCCCATGTCACAAAGTGCGTCTTACAGCCCTGCTCTACCATCTCATTTCAACTCACTTACTTCGTACGACATAGATACCATGGCTCATTCCTGAAGGGGTCAAACCTATGGATCGTTATGGAGTGAGTAGCCTCAGATGGTCCCGAGAATGCTGTGTGTGTGCTGACGGCAGTTACCAGATATTGCTCGGGAGGTTCATGTTCAGATCTGGTACGCCCTCGAAACCTCACAATTCCATACAACTCTCTGCTCATCGGTCTCTCTATCTACTACAGATGAAACCTGGTGTGTTCCGGGAGGAATACATCGCCATCATCGTCCGAGAATTGTTGCGAGGTCTTGAGTACCTGCATACGGAGGGAAAGCTTCATCGGGATATTAAGGGTACACTAGTCTTCCCATGTGAACCATTTGGGCTGTCTTCTGATGGGTGCGCACTCTAACAGCTGCAAATATCCTGCTATCGGCTGGCGGTGAAGTCAAGTTGGCGGATTTCGGTGTATCGGGACAGCTATCCGGAACACTCTCGGCAAAGAAGAATACATTCGTTGGCACGCCGTACTGGATGTCACCAGAGGTCATCAAGCAAAGTGGTTACGACCATAAAGCAGATATTTGGAGTTTGGGTATCACTGCCATCGAATTAGCAAAGGGAGAACCACCATACGCAGAATTGCATCCCATGAAGGCGAGCATTGTGTATAACTGACTACTTGGTGGGTTCTGACTGCTTTACAGGTCCTCTTCCTTATTCCGAAGAACCCACCTCCGACACTGGAAGGCAACTTTTCAAAGCCCTTCAAGGATTTCGTGTCTTACTGTCTCCAGCGCGATCCCCGCGAGGTGCGGGACTTCTCCCTTCATCTCACTCACCTACTGACTCCCTGTTCAGCGACCTACCGCAAGGGAGCTGCTTCGGCACAAATTCGTTCGCATGGCCAAGAAGACCAGTTATCTGACTGAGCTTATCGAGCGACACGAGCGATGGAAGGCAGAGGGGGGCGAGCGATATGACGATGAAGAGAGGGATATGGTGCCTGACATGTGAGTAGTTCATTTCGTAAGTGGTACCAGACTCACAGCGAAGCCTTCCAGACCAGGAGGGACGGATCCGGAGGATCTCTGGGACTTCGGCACCGTTCGTCACGCCAGTCGTCCGGCGACCATCGGACGCGCGCCAGTGTCTGGGCCTCCTCTTACCTGGGAGAATAACGGCAATCATCGAGCAGATGCGTCTTATTCGTCTGGCAGCTCGTCCATTCGAAGTCGCGCCTCTGCCAGCTCGTCAATCACTGCCAAAGGAGATTTACCCCCTCTGCCTTCGGAGGCCCGAGGTAGTAAGATGTCCGACCAATCTACGGTGCGGCGTATGCCAGCTGAGGTTGCTGCAGCGAATGCCGGTGGATCCAGGATGAGCCAGAGATCAGTACAGAGAGAGCCTTCCGATGAATACGAGGATTACGATGACCAGTATGAGGGGGAGCGCCGCTTCAACGGCGAAGACGAGATTGAGGAGAAGATGAGCCAAACGCATATTGATGATGACGTTCCGGATACGTCGATGTTGGATTCGGTCATCCTACCTGCTATTGCCTCGGTTTGTTAAATTGACTCTGACATCGGTATCACGAACTAACACATCATACAGCTGTTCCCTCGTGTGTCTTCGCAGGAAGCACGAGTAGCTCTCAGCGCATTGCAACGCGCTTTCACGGAAGCAGAAAGAGTCATACCGGGTGTCTCTCTGGAGCTGGTGAACGAGATTGTCGACTCTGTTGAACATGTCGAAGACGACGATGACCGATGATACCTGTCTATTTCCTTCTATATTTTACATGCTTTCTGTCCTTCACTAGTCACTTATCGGTCTTTACCTCGACACTACCCTTTTAATCTCGATCACTTCTCTGTCTCTCTGTCTCTGTTCCCGCTACGTATGGGACGCTGTCTTTCTCTCTCCCACTCTGTCCGTCTCCTCACTGTAATCTGCACGCATGCATAGTCATAGGCCACAATCATTTATCAATGCTGTTCTCCGCCATACAATTCTCTCAATTGTCAATTTCCAGCTTCAACTCGAAGACATTGTCACTTGGCGACGAACCACCGCAGTCCGCGGCTGCCGCTTTGGCACCCAAATTGGAAAGTGGGTCTCGGCTAACTCCGTCATTGGTCAGTCGCGTCTCCTCCACGGGATTTGGTGTTGTCTCTACTCTCATCACATCTTGACAACTTCATACTCTCGAATTCTGGTTGTGCATTTTGCTTTCTATCACTGAATTGGATCGCTCTCGAGGTTCGCGACTGTCTAGGTTCGTCAACATGTTTATACTTCTCTTTCAACTAATCGTTCTGACGTCCTTTGTACAAATATTGTGCCCGAATTCGATAGAATGTCCGTGAATACTCTTCAGACATACGATGCGAAGATACAAACCCTTAGCGACGAATTGAAGAGGGTTCAATACGACCGAAATCTGCTTGTCCCTATATGTCGCTTACCCGCGGAAATACTGGGTTCTATATTCACATTCTACGCCGATTTGTACCCCCGTCATATCCACACAGAAAACCGGGACCTTCGCGGAAACCACTTACTTCATATCCTGCTGGTATGCAGCCTCTGGAAAACGACGGCCTGCAACACCCCTTCGATGTGGGCTTCACCCGATTTTACTTCCCTGAAACTGGCGCGGACTATGTTGACTCACGCAAAATCCACCCCACTGAATATCACTTGGGATGATTTTTCCAATGGCATGACCAGCGGTGGAAGAGACGAGCTGTTTCAGGAGGCCCTACTCGCAAAAGGCTCGCGTATTGCTAGCTTGAACCTCATATCGTATTCCCTCCATACCAGTGCCCTTTTCGAGGATACATTGTCAAAGATGACCCATTCCGCGCCCCACATGAAGTCTATCTACATAGACTGTGCCCCAGGAAGAAGTATGATTGACCTTCCTGAAGGATTTCTTGCGGGAGATGCCCCGCAGCTCAGGCGGGTCGAGCTAGTTGGATGCGGGATGACTTGGCAGCCGTCTCTGCTGAGGAATCTTACCTTTCTGAAGGTACATCATCAGCATATGGAGTCGAGGGCAGAGCTCAGAACAATATTTGAAGCTCTGCAAGAAGCTCCCTTACTCCAGGTACTTGCCTTGGAGCATTGCGCGTTAGCGTCCTCCGCCCTTCCGCCAGATACCACTCTCGCTTTCCCGCGGTTGAACCGTTTGCTCTTAGCTCTGGACATCGAGCCGTGTTGTGCACTCTTGCGACAGATGACATTCCCCGATACCACTCGCATCCATCTCATATACGACACACCGTTATGCATCCCCAACCCGATAACCATCTCCGACTCGAGTTACGATCACTTATTCACCTACATTTCTCAGCTTCTTGCACCCGCGGAGCTGTCTTCCAATCATCCTAGGGTGATCAAGGGCCTCGTTCTCAACACCCTCGAGCTCTCCGACACATTGAGCCTATCTATCCAGGCGTGGAACACGCCCAACATCGCCAACGACCCTGAGACGGGAACTTCCTTAGTCGAACCACACTTTTGGCTTGAGGTTGATACTGAGGAGGAACATATGGCAGCAAAGATGTTGCGGTTGTTGGAGTTAGGGCCCCTCGCCCACTTGGAGGCCCTCAGAGTCGACACTTTTTACTCTCTCTCGCAAGAGGCCATCATTCAATGCCTCGGAAACTCCACTCACTTGAATTACATGTCCCTCGAGGATCAGGTCCCATTCGAGTTCGTCAAACTGCTTTCCCGAAACCTCACCGCGGCTCCCAAGACCACAAAGAGGAAGAAGCGAAAGGGGAAGGCGGCTAGTCGAGCATCCCAGCCCCAGCCTGAGGAGGACCCGCCCGAAGCACACCCGCCCCTTTTCCCGACGCTGAAAACTCTCAGCCTGGCCCGCGTCGACTTCCGGAAGGAATCCAATCTTCTCTTGCGTCCGCTGATACAGGGCTTGAAGCTGCGCTCCGAGAATGGTTGTCCATTAGAGAAGGTTGTGCTGACAGATTGCTCCCGGCTTAGCGCCAGTGATGTGAAGAGGATCGAGAGGCAAGTCGATGTGGTAGAATGGGATGGGTGTGAACTCGAGGAAGACGAAATGTATGATGAGTACTTGCCTCCGTTTGGAATGCCCTTTGGATTTTTGGGAGCGTACGGTTTGGGTGGTTACATCGGTTCTCACTTGTGAGGGGGACATGCAGGGACTTCGAATTTTGAATCCTTCTCTCTTCTCTGATGCTTCAGTGGACGCTAAGTGTAGATTGTACGATATTCTGATTCTATCGACATGAAAATGTAACTGTATGCGGAAGTTGGCTGAGAACAAATTCCCACGTGCGAATGTCAAGACGACGCATCTCTTTCAAGTTCCTTCACCACTCCTCCCCGTTTGGCTTGGGCTTCGAGCCCGAAACCCCGCCACTAAATGCTAATCATGTTTGTAGATCATGCCAAATCCGTCTCGGCCTTGATGTTTCTATCACACCGTTCCGTTTATCCTCTGTCAGCCCTTCTTCCCACTGTATCGCGACTGATACGGCAGATAGACGGGCTGAATTCTTCCTGTCCCTTGCAGAACCAGGTCTTCTCGCTACTATTCACTCGCTCCTCATTGCAGATATGTTTCAATAAGGCTGGAAGGGATCTTTGGCTATGGTAGCACACGGAACGCACCCGCGCCGGCTTGAGTGGCCCGATTCTAATGAATATTTCATTCATTCTTGTTACAGGTACC
The DNA here is from genome assembly GCA_024721195.1 of Marasmius sp. AFHP31. Classification (NCBI taxonomy): domain Eukaryota; kingdom Fungi; phylum Basidiomycota; class Agaricomycetes; order Agaricales; family Marasmiaceae; genus Marasmius; species Marasmius sp. AFHP31. The sequence continues at coordinate 94,859 of JANHQD010001776.1, forward strand.
TCGGCCTCGTCGTTTCTTTGAATATATGAAGCGGACGATCATGAACCGGAGGTCTTTGGTACTATGTTGATTCTTGGTTTTTCAATCCTGAATGGTCTCTGGGTATAAAACGCATGGGGTTTTTCGGTTGGTGAACAAAACTGATACCTACCACACACTTCCTATTTGGACCCCAGGATGATCTCTTCGCGCTTCTCAGCAGCGATATGGGGTCTCATCGCAACCTCTGCTCCGTTTTACGCTGTTATGGCCATTCAACGACCGCTCGATTTCAGAACGGAACGCTTGGAACAACTACTCTGGGAGGAGAACTTTGTCGCGCTCACCCCTGGTTCCTGCGTGAGACGTGACCAGTCGACTCTCGGTGCTGAATGGGTCCGATTGGTGCGTTGGTCGAAGTCCTCACACTCGTCGTATCTCTTTCTCATGCAATCTCGGCCTTAGGCCTATCACGACATGTCTACGCACAATGTCGACGACGGAACAGGAGGATTGGATGCCTCTATTGTTTTTGAGTTGGACAGACCTCAAGTATATCCGCTGCTTCTCTTTAACCTCCGTTTGTCTGAGCTTTTTTGTCGCGCCAGAATGTCGGACAAGGGATGCCTGACTCGGTCAACGACTTCCTTCGTTTCACGAACCCAGGGGCCAGTCGTGAGTAAACATTTGCTGGTAAGCATGCCACTTGATTCTGACTCGCCTCATGTTCCTCGGGATATAGTGGCCGATTTGATTGCAATGGGAGCAGTGTTGGGCGTGGCTTCGTGTGGGGGACCCCTCATACCTTACAGAGGAGGTCGAGTTGACGCCACTTCCGCTGGACCTGAGACGGTGCCCGAACCCCATGAAGACCTCGAATCGCATACGGAGTCGTTTAGACGACAAGGTTTCACTCAATCTGAGATGGTTGCGCTCGTGGCTTGCGGTCATTCTTTGGGTGGTATTCGGAAAGAGGATTTCCCGGAAATCATTCAAACACCTGTTGAGGGGGATATTGGGCTTTTTGACGGAACACACCAATTCGATCATGCGGTGTGAGTCCCTCTATTTTATCACCACCCTTATTTGTATCTGGAAAGCTCACTTGTCTGTTTCCAGCGTCACCGGGTATCTCGATGGAACAACTCCTAATCCGCTCGTTGTCGGACCCAACACTACGACCAACTCGGACCTTCGTATCTTTGCCAGCGACGGCAATGTTACGATGCAAAGGTGGGTGTGGATACATCGGTGGTCATGCTTCTCACAAACTCTTCCCTGCTGCAGTCTTGCGTCTCAAGAGAACTTCAACAAAGTATGCTCTGACGTGCTTGAACGGATGATCAACACAGTGCCGGACGGTGTCCAGCTAACGGATGTCGTGGAACCTATCGAATATAAGGTTGGCCAGAGTAGGTTATTCCCGGGCGAGGAGGCAGGGCTCTTTAGATTTACAACCAACATCCGGGTAAGTGTGTCCATGTATCGGCTTAGCTTCCTTCTGACTTTTCACTTGCTCTAGATGCTCCACAATAACCCTTCTCGTACCGTCAAATTGTTCTGGAGCGATCGACATGGATCTGTCTGCCCTACAGCCGGATGTTCAGCCTCGTCCGTCCGCATTAACGAACTCTCCGGATCCATAATGGCTCCGCTACGCGGACTCAGCTTAACATCATGCGAGTTCGACACGCAGGTCAACATGACAAGTTCCATGTCGAAATTCTGGTTCGAGGTTGATGAAGGAGATGGCTCGAAGCCTGTCCTTGTCGATAACGATGGCGCTGGAATTCCTTTGAAACAAGATACTGTGTTGTTCGATCTCGCTCGGACTACGTTCTCATTTGAAGGAGTCGGCTTGTCTTACAACATTGTCATTGCGGTATGCTCTTTAGATCGTCCACTATCTCTGTTGAAGCGCTAAATTTTCTTTCTGATCTTCCTAGGTGAAGAACGCAGACGCTTCGACCAAAATTTCATTGGTATCTTACGCCCCGTCGACACAAATCACACAGCCTCTCGCGAGGCAGGAGACTGTCACTCTCTCTGCGGACTCCCGTTATCCTCCAATGCTAGGATACACCTTCTTCTCGGGGAATCAGCCTATCCGGAATGAGTGGTTTGATATTGTGGCTGAGATAGGGGGACAAACCGTTCGGGAAGAACATGTCCTAGCGAGAGAAATTTGAGTGCGAGCCAGGACTGTGGGTTTTTCTAAATGTTTCGATGTTGGGACTCATGGATATCATATAATCATTGTCATTTCGATCTCCTTCGGGGTTCCTCGTCGGTTCCCATCATTCTGAGAGTTGTGGCACAAAATTACAGACAATGATGTCGTTCTCAACGCCTTCAGGAGCCAAAGATGTGTCGATGTCGGGGGGTTATCTTCGTCAAAATTATGACAATCCAGCTCGTAGTGCGTCCAATTGTGGTCATTATTATACGCACGAATGAGAGCTATATCCATAAGAAAATTCTCCCTAAAGTCATTGGCTCGCGTTGTGGACTGCGAGAGACCGGAAGCTCTGGTTGGTTCATCTGGTCATTCTGTTCAAGGTCGCTTGCCTAGAGGCTCGTCCCGACACCATGACCTAGATCCTCAGCTGCGGCAAGCTGGTTGGGAAGAATAAACTATGGGTAGCCACGGGTAAGGCTCAGCGCTCAACGTCAACGTTCGGCGCTTTTCGTAAGTAAGTGTTAAAACACGACCTCGTGCGATTCGCACGGGCGCTTGTGCACCTTTTCTTCGACCTTGACATTCAACCTGTGTTACTGCTGATCGTAATCCATGAACGGACGCCCCGTGCACAAAGGTTACTTCTTTGGCTTGTGTACCCATTCTCCTTGGTACTCACTCCTCGATATTCTAGCCCAATTGCTCATGTTCGCGCGCAACCGGAAGCTACGATGTTGAACTTGAAGAAGCGGCAAACACTGGGGAAACACAAGAATTTTCTCATGAGGCGCTCATCGTAACCCCCTTTCATCCATCAACGGGCCACTTGCCTATTCACCGACAATCTCCACGATCTAGACGCCAAACACTGTCGGCATCTCTTTGCCCAATGCTGTATGAAATGCTCAAGAGACCAACCAAACACCACAGCGTTTCCCAACGTTTTCATAACCACCACGATCATCTCACAACGTCGAAAACTGTCCCTTCAGTCCCACAACCCGACTCTCTCGCTCATCCAGTCAAGTCGAGTGCATACGTTCAACCATCTTGGAAGTTGAACGAACACGGATGACGAACCAGCCAAAATGATTCCTACACAGTACATTCGACCTGGCTGGGGTACGCATCCCAGCAACGGTGGGGCGTTCCAAAACATCAATCATGGGCGAGACCAAAATAATAATCAACATGGATACCAGAACATCAATAACTGGGAAGGGATGGCTGGAGGGACGGTGAACCAGAATAGCGCAGGTCGAGATTTCGTTAACAATTTTTACTCGACAATCGCCAACCGTGAGTCGCTGGTTACTTCGTTAACTGAAAGCCGTCCTAATATCCGTCGATGCAGCGAATAGAAACCTCTGGGACATAATTACCGGCGTAGGAGCATCCCACAAAGCCGAGCAACAGGTCGAACGTGGTTATTGTCTGCCGGGAACCCGTCAGGTAGCTCTCAGGATGATCCACGACTGGAGGTCAGCGAAACAGCAGGATCACCCCATCTTCTGGCTTTCAGGAGCTGCTGGTGTCGGAAAATCCGCGATTGCCATGACAGTTGCCGAGGAGTGCGAGAAGGAAGGAGGTCTCGTATCCACATTCTTCTTCTTTCGATCCGACCCGAGACGCAACAACCCCTCTGCTCTCTGGCTCACCGTCGCATATGGCCTTGCTTCGGCAATGCCAGCCCTCCGAAATGCGATTGAGGAGAGGATATTGACGGATCCGATGATCATGGAAGCTAGCCTGGAACACCAGTTTCAACAATTGATTCTCGATCCCGCGCCAACGTTTGACTGGCAAGGAGGTCTGTGGGGGTTGTTCAAGGACCTCGCAGGCGTGCTGCCGGCTCCAAACCTCGTCATCATCGATGGACTTGACGAATGTGGGGACGAGGAAACGCAGATCCGCATTCTCTCCATCGTTCGATCCGCTCTCGAACAAGTCCCCCACTTTCCATTGCGATTCTTGATTTCCAGCCGCCCGGAAGCTTGGATCCAGGAAGCTTTTGCTACTGAAGGCCTCGGTAGGCTTTCGAAGGGCATCGTATTGGACGAAGCATTAGAGTCCGACAGAGACATCATGCGATACTACCTCCACCACTTCCGGGAGATTGCAAGTAACCCGAAGTATAGTCAGCTGCAGTTCCCAAACCCATGGCCTTCGGTGAGGGAACTTGAAGTCCTGGTTCGGCGTACCTGCGGACAATTTGTCTACGCAGCAACTGTCATCAAATTTATCAAGCTCGCGTTTCGACACCCCATCCTCCAGCTTCGAATTATCCTCGACAACACTGCTCATCGTCGACACGGAACGTCGCCTTACCACCAGCTTGATGCGCTGTATGATCTCATACTCGGTGCCAATCCAGACTTCAACGAAGTACTCCCCATCCTCGCAGCCATCCTCATACTTCCGGGTTATATAGAACCATCTCCAGCGCACATCGAGCTGATTCTAGGACTACCCATGGGACAAGTTACTTTGACATTGCGAGCAATGTACTCGGTACTGAACATTCGCGGCTGGAGCAATGACATTCGGATCTATCACGCCTCCTTTAGGGACTATCTGGTCGACCCAATTAGGTCACGTCATTTCCATGTCGACCTAGATGCACAGACGTATTCCATTCGGCGACAGTGGCTCCAGAATCTCGCAACCAGCAAAACGCAAACTTATAGGTAAGAAACTATTCGTTCTCTATCGATCCTTGCATGAGCTGATACTCTGTTACATGCACTTGAAGCTCTAACTTCCAACTATACGGCTGGGAAACCTGGGACGCCTTCACAAAATGGGTCTTTTTCTGCATCGACTGCAAACCAACACGGGACTTGCTGAATGATCTGTGGAATGTTGACTTCTCAACTGCATATCTGATGACGAGGATGGTGGAATGGAAAGTTGCGTTTGAGAGGCTGGTGCCGTGGGTGAGGAGATATGTAAGTCTCGCCTTCTCTATTCTGATCGTTTGCATGCTCATCCTTAGTTGTCACCAGCCTCGGCATGACTCCAGTCAGTGGAATACGGACAAGGAAAGGGACGGACTTGATTTCGTGGAGAGCCTGGTGCAGAAACTTCTCGTCCGCCCCAAGTATTTCCATCTCGAATGCCCCCCTGGTGTGTCTGTCCGAAAGGAAGTCATACATTACGTTGTCAGTCAAACCACGGGTACTAGCCTTCCCATTGGTGGCTTGTCTGGGGCATTTCCTTGTGGTTCTGATGATGTGCGCCTCACGGTCTGCCATTGCGATCTCTCTGGAGGGAACGAGTCGCACAATCCAGGGCATCTTGCGTACCAGGAAGCTTGTTTATATCACTTTCGGTCCCTCGTTTTTTCCTTCGAAATTCAGAGTGGAACTGGCGTTACACCGCGTCATCCGTGGGATATCTTCATGTACATAATGAAGTCGCCCCTACTGAGATTCTGTCGTCTTGATACGGAGCTGCTTTCACTCTGCCTGGCATTCTTTAGGCTCGCGAAAGGCTGTTCACCGCCGATGCCAGGCTTGAGCATAACTGCTCCCAACAGTGTAGAGGAGGGAAAGAAGAATCTGTTCGGATGGATTGACGTGAGTACTGTTTTACCGAGTTCTGATTTCCGTTCATCATTATATTGTACCATGCTCATTGATGATTTCTTTCTTACTAGACTATTCCGGACAGTTTTGCTGAAGAGAGGGAAGCTCTGAGAATGGAGGTCCTTACTTTTCCTTGGGAGAAGTTCTTGTGGCCCTGATACATTCCTGCGGTATTCGAATCCTCAAATTTCTATAAGTAGTTTCCTATATACACGTCTGGTGTTGCCGCATCCAGAAGGAGGGGTTTCATTTCGTTCAAGAGGTGTTGCCGATTCAAATTTTTATGGGACCACACCGTCACGTACTTACCGCCCGAGCCTTGAGGTCTCGCCTTCGGTGTATCTACGTTTCGTACCGTTCAATCAATCGAATTAGTCCAAAGCCAAGTCAGCGCGTGGGTTTTACGAATCGGGGTCCTCCCGACGGCGGATCCCCTCAAAAAAGTTTACGAACTTGAAATCGTTCGGTGTGATGGCCATTGGCTGCTGCGCCTTACATCTGGGTTTTTGAGCCACATAACGACCAGTATGTGGTCAGACCATTATCATGAATGTAACCTTTCATCAGTGATTGAACGACGCTGTATTTGAAGACAAATCGTGCACACGACCTCGGTATCTCGAGGCTACATAAGACTACGATATCAGACCCATGACCTGACTCGTAGTATTAAGTGTCTGCTTCGATTCTCGTTCCACAGGCTACCTGCATGTCAAGAGTAGGTGGTTGGACTGTGATCGTGAGGAGATCGCAGTGGCGTCATGCCTTACCTTCAATAATCTTCAAACACAGGCCGGTAAAGTAAATCGCTGCGACCGAAACCGCTCAGCTCTCGTCACATCGTCCGGGTTCCAATGAGTATCTTGCCAACTCGAGTGCCACATGCTATCGAGGACATGACCGAGGAGCGAGAGGCCGCTGCTACTTTGCAATCTGAAAAGGCGCTGGAACGCTTCGTGGTCAATAGGAACCGCCCGGGAGAGGGAGTGATCGTGATTGGTTGTCCCTATTGAGATAGTTGTGATCGAGGTTGAGGTACGAAGGGGAGGACGGGTGGAATTACGGGTTTCGATCATGCTAACAATATCCAAACTAGTGGAGATGATTCGTCAGGCTGCAGGCAATTCTCGAAACGCTACATGGAGGATTTCTAACCCAGGGAACAGTCGACGCGAATGAGAGAGGTTTCTCATGGCTTTTTCATGGGCCGGATGTCAGCGCACGCAATGTCATAAAGGAGGAGTCAATACCAGGTCCAGTACAGCATAACAATGGTTAGTACAATGGGAATTAAGAAAAACGGCACGTGCGCGTCTTCGAAAACTTTGAGAAATGAGGAACGTTGATCTCAGCTCGGGCTGATGGGCGTTGAGTCCTGACTATAGCTTCCATTTCATGACGCGTATGTGAGCTCTGTTCAGAATATTGGAGGCACGACGCCTGCTGTGTGCAGACCCTCTGCATGAGGGGTTTCTGGAGCCTATTTGAGCATGTTAGTAGAGGGCGGTGTGTATGAGAATAGTGTTATGGCTCGCACAATGTAGCTGGCCAGCATACCAATAATTCCGAGCCTTTAGAACTATCCAGAAACCATGAAGCCTCTGAGGTAGCAGGTCGTTAATTCGCCTTGAAATCAGCGCACCTGAGGGGATCTGGTCGTGATCTCTCTTCGACATGACACCCGATCTCAGCCAGCAGGTTCATCCAAGAAGGAACAGTACCGAAAGATATTGATGAATTTGTAGACTGGAGTACTCACGCTTCCGGGAGGGTAGAGTCCAGAAGCATCCCAAAAACCAGAATTCTTGATATTCAGCATTTGGCTTCCGTAGCACCATGGCGCTTTCGATAGCACATAATATCACGTATTTCAGCCTGTTCCATCTTTCTGCAACGTTTTTTGCACTAAATTGCTCCCTGAAATTCGAACAAGAGTTGAGCGCGGCTGGAGGAGATCGTTGACAAAGGTCAACTTTCTTGGGCGCTTGAATCTCACCTGTCAGTGTAAGCGCCAAAACGCGACCTCGCGTCTTGTCGTCTTCCAACCATCACTCTCACCCTACAACCCGATCCACCAAAAGCAAAGAGGAGGACACACAAGGAATAGTTTTGGTATGAATCTCGCAAACAAAGTCAAACGGTGAAGAATGGCCACCGGTAAGTCCTTGAATCCTGATTCGGATATCGATGATAATGAGTTAGGACAGCCGCTCATTTTTCTCTACAGTAGGCGACCCCATTACGCTCTCTGGGATAACCAAAACAGGGAAGGGGCCTCTCTTGCCTCTGAAGTGCAAGCTCACCTCCAGTATGTGCAATCACTGGCTTCAAGATCAAGCTCAAGCCCAGTCGTTTGGTGGCCTGCCAACGATCCGGAACAAAGCAGCGATAACAGGAGATTTCCACACGCCCGTTGACGATGAGTACTCGAGATAGGCATGGTAGAGGCTATGGATGACAGCGGTTTTATCACAACGACGACACCAGCACCAAACGAACTCGGATACTTTGCGGATGCCTTCCAAACATTGTAGGGAGGGGAAACCAACTGGGAGAAATCAGAAATCTGCATAAGGAATGTCCCCAATCCACCTTCATCTCTCTCATTACCTTCAACCGACCAAATGGACCGTTCTAAACGTATTCCAGTCTCGTTGAAGGTCTATCGATCCCATGTCGAATCCCTCGCCAACGCGACAAACTCAAGATGATCATCGAAGACTTCCAACTCCCGGTTCTCCGTCGCCGTTTACCCATCAAAGCCATTCGTCGCATTATCTTTGCATACCTCGTATCGAGAACCGACCCCGTCTGTCATTCCAAACAATAACACCGGATTAAGCGAACTCGCTGGACTTACTCACAAGTGACAAAATTCACGCGTATCTCTCCTAGCCTAAGCCGAACTTTCCACCCAAATATCGTCACTCTTCGGACGTCCAGAATACCCTTTGTCTACATCCTAACGAGATCGTGCGCTTCTCATAACAAACACAATCTTTGACGACGTGGATACTGTTACATGGCCTCTTCGACGCACGCGGTTCTACTTTGGGATCGTACCTCCTCTTAACATCATTATCATTCGATCCCGTACCGCTATCTCTAACATTCTACATCTTGGGTGTATTAGACTGGCTGGTAGGATCAGGGTGTATCGATCATCTTCCCGGAGGCCCTTGACTAAACAAACCACGTTACCATTTTGCTTATCACATATCGTCGAATGAGCTACGTACTGTAGCGAAGTCGGTCAATCTATCTTCTTTCTTGAATAAGCGCTTGTCCTGCTTTTCTTCGACCTTGACATCCGTCACTTTATCACCTGCTCTCCGCACCCGACGCTTCGACTATACCCCCATCCCCTCATAAGTATCAACAACGTTCCTCTTCTCTTCAGTCTCCCTGTCGCATACCCTCCTCTCATCTCTCGACGCCTTGAAGCTCTCCGCCAACAACCAACTCGCAGAACTCTATGTATCCTTGCAAGCCTTCTTCATCTCGACAGCTCCTCTCTCCCACATCCTCCCGTAGCTATATAGTCCGACAACCTCAATGTAGTCCGACGTATAAACAATGTACGCACAACTCAACCTAACACCTACCATCATCTACCGACGTCCTTCTCGACATCCTTAATCGCCCGAACACCGCCAACAATGTCACACTACCAACTCTTCCTCCCTTCCATCCATCGCCAACGATTTCGCTGACCGCCTAGCAACATCAGCCCACCGTCTTACTTCCCCGCAACTGGATTCGTTCGTAGATTACTCCAACTCCCACTCATACATAGAAAAAAACGTCACGTTCTCCGAAAAACACTTCAGGCCGACATCGACCCTTCTTCTACCCTTCTATGATTCGACTCCTCCCCCGGATCATCTGTATTTGCGATTATCTAACGTCTACTCCGCCGTCGTACAACTCTACGCCCGCTGGTCTCAACTAGATACCTCATTTGCGAGGTTTCAGCGACTCGATCGCCTGAGAGGCGATATGTATGGCGTTGAGGCATGGTTTGCCAAACCCGGGGCTGAAACAGTATGCTACCCAGATTGACCGCTATCTCTGTTGAGGCGCTAAACATTCTTTTTAGGCGAAGAATGCAGATGCCTCGACCGAAATTCCCTGGTATCTTACGTCCCGTCCATACAAATCACATAGCCTCTCGCGAGACAGGAGACTGTCGGTCTTTCTGTGGACTCCCGTTATCCTCCAGTGCTAGGGTACCCCTTCTTTTCGGGGAATCAGCCTATCCGGAACGAGTGGTTTGATATTGTGGCTGAGATAGGGGGGCAAACCGTTCGCGAGGAACATGTCCTAGCGAGAGAAATTTGAGTGCGAGCCAGGACTGAGGGTTTTTCAAATGTCTCAATGATGGGACTCACGGACGTCGTATATCATTTCAATTTCCTTCGGGGGTTCCTCTTTGATTTCCATCATTTGAGAGTTGTGGCGCAGAAAGCAATGCCATTCTCAACACCTTCACGGGTTAAAGGGTGTCGATGCTCGGACGTTGTCTTCGTGGATATTATGACAATCTAGCTCGTAGCGCGCCTCAACTGTGATTATTATCATATACACGGATGAAGGGCTATATCCATAAGAAAATCCTCCATAAAGTCATCGAGTTGCGTCACTGTAGACTGCGAGAGACCGGAAGCTCTGGTTGTTTCATCCGGTCATCCTGAAGTCCAACGTCGCTCGTCTGTATGCTCGTCCCGACACCCGGAGATTCTAGACCCTCAGCTACGGGAAGCTGCTTGCGAAGAATAAAATATGGGTAGCGATACGACCATAGGCAATGCTTAGCCTGCTCGGTAACTCCGAAAGATAGGCAATTCTTCCTCGCCTCCTCTCACAAGACATCATCTGCGGTACAGTGTCAGTATGAGTTGCAGTGGGTAGGCATTTGTGCTTGCTTGCGCCTCTGGTCGCCGGAGATGTCGATGAGCAAGCCCGGCCATACTCTCCGGCGATGTCTGGCGTTTGATATCATCGTGCTGAAGGAGCCCTTCGCTATAGCCGAGTGCTTCAATCTCTAAGCTGAACCCGGAATTTCAGCTGGAAGTAAATGCCTGGATCAACGAAATTACTTACACCCAATGCTCGTCAAGTAAAGACTGCATCGGTCTTGTGTCTTATACGTCCTGCGAAGCTTCCTTTGCCACATCTTCCAAATAATCGAGCGAAATCCCCAGATTATCTCGACATCGTTCCAGCTCTTCAGCGCTTCAGCTTCGGATCCTTCAACATCAATCATGATCATCTCTCCAACAGTGACGTATGTATGTAACCGATTACTGGGTAAACGAAAAGCCTTGGCCAGGTCGGGGAAATCACCCTCAATCATTGCAAGGTTCGCAACGAGTGTGACTGTGTTCACTGAGCAGGTGTTGTGGTGTGAGTGAATGTCGAATCTGGGTGCAGAACATCCTATATAGCCCCTATAGTAGCACAACGCAATGTCATGTTGCCCGAAAAGAGTTTCTGGATGTCCGAGCTCGCTCATAAGAGGACAGCGGTTGTTCAACGGGGTTGAGTCGTGTTGTTGTTCGGAGGGGGCGGTTCACGGTAGTTGTCATGACTCGAATGCGCCCTCTAAAATGGGTGTGCAATGCGAGGCGAGTCAAAAGACCGTGTTGTGGGTTCAGGTGAGAAGATCCGTGGTTTCTATCCTTAGAAGATTTCAGGCTGAGTACCGTCATATGAGTGCGAGACGGCTATCAGTCGCATGCCGCGGAAAATCACATCTCCAATCTGCCGTCGTGATGAACGAGTGAAAGTTGAACGAGGGCCTAGACACGTCTTCGAAGATGTTGACCTCAGCTCAAGGTGGATAGCGCTGGGGTTTGACTATGTCCTCTGTAGGCCTGTAACCGACCTGACTGTGACGAGCAAGCATGTACAGTCAGGCCTGTAAAACGGGATTTTCCGGTCGCAGAAAGTTCTTATGATCGAGCGGGGGTTGCGGTCCGCCCATCCGTTTCCCCTTATGTCCAACCTGCCAGATTGAGCGAAGTTCATTTCTCGCCTTCCGCGCCCATCCTCTCAGCTGCCCAGCTTATCGTACCCTCTTCCTCCTATTTCCTGTCTCCCGCTTGTAAGACATATATGTCTATTCAATTCAGGTAGAGTAGAAACAACATTCCAGCTTGAAATCGCGTCAACACGACCCCAGTCAGCACCGCCGACACCTCATTTCCTGGGAGACTCGCTACCTACCTTCTTGGTTGACCTGTGATCCGTTGCAATGATGTGGACACATTTGGTGCGCGACATTCACCTGAGCCGTACTACTCAACCGTATCTACATACATGCTGGTCATCGTCAGCTAGGGACATGCTTCAGGTCTATGTCCTCTGTTGTATGAAACCGTGAGGCGGCAGTCTGCTTGAAGGCGCGATGCGTGCGATACGCATAACTGTTTGTTCCTCACCGATAATTTCCACCATATAGATGCCAAACACTGTCGGCATCTCTTTGGCCATTGCTGTATGAGATGCTCAAGCAACGTTTTCATGACGACCACGATCATCTCCACGTCGAAAACTCTATCGTCTCCACAATCCCACGACCCGATTTTCTCGCTCAAATAGTCAAGTTGAGTCGATACGTTCAACCACCTTGGAAGTTGGACGACCACGGACGACGAACCAGCCAGCTCAAATGAATTACACGCAGTACATTCAACCTGGCTGGGGTACGTATCACAGCAGCGGCGTGGCGTTCCAGAGCATCAATCATGGGCGAGACCAGAATATCACCCAGCATGGAAACCAGACCATCAATAATTGGGAAGTTGGAGGGACGGTGAACCAGAATAGTGCAGGTCGAGATTTTATCAACAATTTTTACGAGACAATCGCCAATCGTGAGTCGCCGGTTACTTCTCTTTGACTGAAAGCCGTCCTAATATGCGTCGATGCAGCAAATAGAAACCTCTGGGACATAATCACCGGCGTAGGTGCATCCCACAACGCCGAGCAACAGGTCGAACGTGGTCATTGTCTGCCGGGAACCCGTCAAGTAGCTCTTGGGATGATCCACGACTGGAGGTCAGCAAAACAGCAGGATCATCCCATCTTCTGGCTTTCAGGAGCTGCTGGTGTCGGAAAATCCGCGATTGCCATGACAGTTGCCAAGGAGTGCGAGAAGGAAGGAGGTCTCGTATCCACATTCTTCTTCTTTCGGTCTGACCCGAGACGCAACAACCCCTCTGCCCTCTGGTTCACCGTCGCATATGGCCTTGCTTCGACGATGCCAGCCCTCCGAAATGCGATTGAGGAGAGGATCTTGACGGATCCGTTGATTATGGAAGCCAGCCTGGAACACCAGTTTCACGAGTTGATTCTCGATCCCGCACCGACGTTTGACTGGCAAGGAGGTCTGTGGGGGTTGTTCAAGGACCTCGCAGGCATTCTGCCAGTTCCAAATCTTGTGATCATCGATGGACTTGACGAATGTGGGGACGAGGAAACACAGCTCCGTATTCTCTCCATCATTCGATCCGCTTTCGAACAAATGCCCTCCTTTCCATTGCGATTCTTGATTTGCAGCCGTTCGGAAGCTTGGATTCGGGAAGCATTCGCTACTGAAAGCCTCGGTAGGCTTTCGAAAGCTGTCGTATTGGATGAAGCATTAGAGCCCGATCGAGACATTATACAATACTACCTCCACCACTTCCAGGAGATTGCAAGTAGCCCGAAGTATAGTCAACTCCAGTTCCCAAACCCATGGCCTTCGATGGAGGACCTTGAAATCTTGGTTCGGCGTACCTGCGGACAATTCGTCTACGCAGCGACTGTCATCAAATTTATCAAGCTCGCGTTTCGGCACCCCATCCTCCAACTTCGCATTATCCTCGACAACACTCCTCATCTTCGACCCGGAACGTCGCCTTATCACCAGCTTGATGCGCTGTATGATCTCATACTCGGTGCCAATCCAGACTACAACGAAGTTCTCCCCATCCTCGCAGCTATCCTCATACTTCCGGGCTATATCGCACCATCTCCGGCGCGCATTGAGCTGATTCTAGGACTACCCACGGGACAAGTCGCTTTGACGTTACGAGCGATGTACTCGGTACTGAACATTCACGACTGGGGCGATGAGATTTACATCTATCACGCCTCGTTCAGGGACTATCTGGTTGACCCGACTAGGTCACGTCATTTCCATGTTGATATAGACGCACATATGTATCAGATTGCGCGACACTGGCTTCAAAATCTCGCAACTAGTAAAATGCAAAATTACAGGTCAGAAACTACCCGCTCTCTATCAATCGTTGCATGAGCTGATGCTCTGTTACACGCACTTGTAGCTCTAATCAACTATACAGCCAGGAAACTCAGGGGGTCTTCATGTATTGGGTCGAGTTCTGTATCGACTGCAAACCACCAACACGGGATTTACTGAATGATCTGTGGAATGCTGACCTCCCATCTGCATATTTGCAAAGGGGGCTTAATTGGCAATATATGTTCGAGAGACTAGTGCCGTGGGTGAGGAAATATGTAAGTCTCACCTTCTCCACTCTGACTGTTTGCATGCTCATCCTTAGTTGTCACCAGCCTGGGCATGTTCACAGTCAGTGCGATACAGACAAAGAAAAGGACGGACTGGATTTCGTAGAGAGGCTGGCACAGAAACTTCTCGTCCGCCCGAAGTATTTCCATCTCGAATGCCCTCCTGGTGTGTCTGTCCGAAAGGATGTCATACATTTCGTTGTCTGCCGTACCATGGAGTACTCTTACAACGTCATACCATCTGAGTCACCTTGTGGTTCTGATGATGTGCGCCTCACGATCTGCCATTGCGATCTCTCTGGAGGGAACGAGTCGCGCAATCTAGGGCATGTTGCGTACCAGGAAGCCTGTATGCATTACTTTCGGTCTCTCTTTTCCCGGTTCGGGGAAATTTGCTGGCAGGATGCCAGCGGTACTCTACCGCGGAATATCTTCCTTCACATGATGAACTCGCCCCTACTGAAATCCTGTCGTCTTGATACGGAGCTGCTTCCGCTCTGCCGGACAGTCTTTAGGCTCGCGAAATGCTGTTCATCGATGGGGGGCTGGGTAACTTCCAAATATGGAGAGGAAGGAAAGAAGAATATGCTCGGATGGATTGACGTGAGTACCATATCACCGAGTTCTGGCTGCCGCTCATCATTGTATTGTACCGTGCTCACTGATGATTTTGTTCTTGATAGACCGTTCCGGATAGGTTCGCTGTAGAGAGGGAAGCTCTGAGAATGGAGGTCCTTACTTTTCCTTGGGAGGAGCTCTGAGTCTTCGCATCCTGATACATTCCTGGGGTATTCGAGATCTCGAATTTCTATAAGTAGTTTCCTATCTACACGTTTGGCATTGCCGCATCCAGAACGAGGGGTTTCATATTGTTCAAGTCGCCGATTCATATCTTTATGGGACCGCACCGTCACGTACTTACCTCTCACCGGAGGGAAGATCTCGGACAGTAAGTTGACATATCGCCTCTCAGGCGATGTATATGGCGGTAGGTATAGTTGAGGAATGGTTTGCCAAACCCGGGGCTAAAAAACCTCAGCTGGGCCTCGCCATGCGTATCGCCTCTCAGGCGATATGTCAACTTACCACCCGAAGTCTTGCCTCCAGTGCATCTACGTTTCGTACTGTTCAATCAATCCGATCAGTTCAAAGCAAAGTCAGTGCGTGGGTTTACGAATTGGGGTCCTCCCGATGGCGGACTCCCTCAAGAAAGGTTACCGAACTCGAAATCGTTCGGGGTGATGGCTGCCGCATCTTACATCTGGATTTTTGAGCCACATAACGACCGCTATCATGAATGTAACCCTTCATCAGTGATTGAACGACGCTGTATTTGAAGATAAATCATGCACACGACCTCGGTATCTCGATGCTACATAAGGCTACGATGTCGGACCCATGAGCTGACCCGTATCAAGTGTCTGCTTGATTCTCGTTCCATAAGCTACCTGCATGTCGAGAGTAGGTGGTTGGACTGTGATCGTGAGGAGATCGCAGTGGTGTCATGCCTTACCTTCAATGATCTTCAAACACAGGCCGGTAAAGTGAATCGCTGCGACCGGAACCGCTCAGCTCTCGTCACGTCGTCCGGGTTCCAATGGGTATCTTGCCAACACGAGTGCCACGTGCCATCGAGGACATGACCGAGGAGGGAGAGGCTGCTGCTACTCTGCAATCTGAAAAGGCGCTGGAACGCTTCGCGATCAATAGGAATCGCCCGGGAGAGGGAGTTATCGTAGTTGGTTGCCCGGGGTTCCTATCGAGATCGTCGTGATCGAGGCTGAGGTAGGAAGAGGAGGACGGGCGAAATTACGGGTTTCGATCATGCCAACAATATACGAAAACAGTGGGGATGTTTCACTAGGCAATTCTCGAAACGCCACATGGAGGATTTCCAACCCAGGGAACAGGTGTGAATGAGAGAGGTTGCTTATGGCTTTTGCTGGGTCGGATGTCAGCGCACCCAATGTCACAAAGGAGGAGTCAATACCAGGTCCAGTACAACATGATAATGGTCGGTACAGTGCGAATTAAGAAGAACGGCATGTACGCGTCTTCGGAAACTTTGAGAAATGAGGGACATTGTTCTCAGCTCGGGTTGATTGGCGTCGACTCCTGACTATAGCTTCCATTTCATGACGCGTATGTGAGCTCTGTTCAACTATATTGGAGGCACGGCGCCTGCCGTGCGCAGACCCTCTGCGTGAGGAGTTTCCGGGACCCTATTTGAGCATGCTAGTAGAGGGCAGTGTGTATGAGGATAGCAGTGTTATAGCTCGCACGATGTAGCTGACCACCGTGCCAATAAATCGCGAGCCGTTGGGATTATTTAGAAACCATGAAGCCTCGTAGGTAGCGGGTCGCAGATTCGCTTTGAATTCAGCGCTTCTGAGGAGATGTGTTCGTCATCTCTCTTCAACACGACACCCAATCTCAACCAGCAGGTTCATCTCAGAAACAACAGTACCGACAAGATATTGATGAGTTTATGGGTATCTTCCGTTCACCGTGACAACTCAAGTACTCACTTTTTCAGGAGGACAGAGTGTAGACGCATCCAGTATTCAGAATTCCTGACATTCAGCATGTGGCTTCCATAGTACATGGTAGCACGTCTTTCAGCCTAAATATACAACGAACAAGAGTCGAGCGCGGCTGGAGGAGATCGTTGTCAAAGGACAACTTTCTTGGGCGCTTGAATCTCACACGTCAGTGTAAGCGCCAAACCGCGACCTCGCGCTCAAAGGCGCTCAAACTCTTGTCGTCTTACAACCATCATTCTCGCCCTGCACCACTGATCCACCAAAAGCAAAGAGGAGCATACGCAAGGAACAGTTTTGGTGCGAATCTTGCGAATAAAGTCAAAAAGCGAAGAATGGCGATCGGTAAGTCCTTGAGTCCTGAGATGGGGAGTTGGAACAGTCGCTCATTTCTCTTCACAGCAGGCTCTTGGGCCAATTGCAATACGCTTGAGGAGTTCGACGACCATATTAGAAAGATGAAACAACAGCTCAAAGAAGTCGAATTCCAGCGCAATGCACGGGTAACCGTCTGCCGTTTACCAGTCGAAATCATTGGGAAAATCTTTGCACTTACTACCGATCAGTGTTGGGACCGACCCCAATTTCCCAAAGTCATGCACATATGCCGTCTGTGGCGCGCAATCGCGGCGAAAACACCTTCGATGTGGACATACCTCAATCTTGGTTCCCCGAAGCTGGCTCGGGAGGCGTTGAAATATAACGGTTCCATTCCTCTCCACGTTATCATGTGGTCGAATGCACGCTGCCAGCAGAATCATATTGATCTGTTCTTAGAAATGCTTGAACAGCCGTCCCGAATTTCCAGTCTGAAGCTGCTCGATATCAGCCCCAACCATCTCACAAACCTACTTCCGAAGGCAACTCAGCCAGTACCCTATCTTCGCTCCATTGAAATAAGACGCTGCGCTGAAGTTCCAGTCACACTACCAGCCAATTTCCTCGGCGAAGACGCACCGCGCCTCGTCTCCCTTCACACCACCGGGTGCAGTATCCCGTGGGGATCTCGCGCCTTTCGAAATCTAACCACCCTACACGTGTCGAGATCGACCCTGCCCGTTAATATGTCTCTCGTGGACATCGCTGTAACCTTGCAAGCAGCGACGAAGCTTGTAGAGGTGGACCTATCAGGCTTTTTCCCATGTCAAACCAACGCTGCACTCCCCCGGGATTTCACAATTGAGCTCCCTCATTTGCTCCGTTTGAGGCTATCGTCGAGGGCTATAGTTATCGCCACCCTTCTTCGATGTATGACCTTCCCTGTCTCTGCTATCGTGCATCTCGAAACCTCTCAACTCGAAGACGCCTTGGACTCCTTGTGCGGTTCTATCTCCGGCCTTTTCGTAAACGATGCAGCTATCGACCCAAAACATATGAGATCCATCGAGAGCCTCGATCTTATTCACTATGGTGGAGACGGCATTGCACTCACCTATCATACCTCTGGGGATGTTGACGTTGAGGACCCCTTCAGCTTCAGGCTGAGGGATAATCAAGTTCCTGCTGGGATCTGCCGGCAACTATTGGACGCTCTCGGTACGCTCCCGTACCTCATAGAGCTGAAAATATACGCGGCAGATAGGCTTTGGCAGGATACAATGATTAAGTGCTTTGGGAGGTGTCCTCTGCTCCGTGCCATCACAACCTACGGTGCAAATGCTGACGTAGTCGTCAGATCTTTATCTTGCAATCTTCTAGTTGCTTCTCAACCTGTCCCGTACCCCGCACTGTCTACCATCATTCTCAAGTGCGTAGACTTTCGCATAGTTCCTATGTCAACGTTGCTTGTCGACATGCTTCAAAGACGGTCAGAGCACGGTGTTCCCGTCAAAAAGGTCGTATTGGAGGACTGCGAAAACTTATGCGCCGACGAGGTTAGGATGCTGAAGAAGAAAGTTGGTTCGGACGTCGAGATCGATTGGGACGGAGTCGAATCAACTTCCGACGACTCCGACGACTCCGACGACTACGACGACTACGAGGGCTCATCAGACGCCTGTTAGAAAGTTGGCTGGAGGATCACCTCACGAGTCACATTCGATGGCGTGCTTGTCCAGGGCTCTGGGCCAACGCTCTCCGAACCAGATTAGCTCATTTTATCTAAAACAACATATACCCTTCCGTTATGTATCACCTGCTCAAGGCTCTGGTGGCATAAATCATCTATACCATTTTCCCTGACCATGACCCCACCATCACCATGTCTCTCCCAACTCCCACCCCTACCCAGGCGTACTGCGACGTATCAGCTCTTGAAGCAGGCATCATTCACCCTCCTACCGAACGGCATATCCACGATGGAAAACCTGCCGAGGTCGTCGCACCATCACTCTCAACTGCCTTCCTCCTCCGCCACACTCGAACTGGATACAAGCTGCTATCCAACTTGGTTGAAGGAGAGCTATCTTTATCTATAATTCGCTCCATTGAGCAGTTCTTTCGCCTTGACACCCCACGGGACATCCTATGCCTATCCCACCTCTATTTCTCGAACCACCTCGGCGACACCATGAAGATCGGAGCCTTTGCGAGAAGTGCGTCTCCAGTCAACTTGGAGGTCCCACAAAGACCCTCGCCGCGCCTGGGTATCCTGTAGATCTACATTCGGACCGATTTCTTGAATGCGGAAGATTGGACACCTTGCTTCCTCGTCCGCTAGATTATTGTCTTTACGTCATAAAAGGCACGTTTGCTACACACAGAGACGTTCGTGTGCATGATGGAGACGAATGAGCCAGAGTGAACTGTGAGATTCGGGGCAGTCCACTGTTTCTGTTGGGCGACGTCTAGTCTAGTCATTTTCCGCTTATATTATTTGCCGCAAGCTAATATGGGACCTGCATTGAAGACGAGAGCCGAATGTCAGAATAGGGAAAATGGGCAAGCCGACACGCGTTTCCGTTCTAGCTAGAGCCGGTTTTGCACTGAAATTGTACCTGAAATCTGAACCAGAGTCGGGTGCCCTGCTGGAGGAGATCTTTCTCGGGCGCTTGAATCTCACCTGTAAGCGCCAAAACGCGACCTCGCGCTCAAACTTTGTCGTCTTCTACCCATCACTCTCAGCCTGGCAATCCCGTGTCACCGCTGCAGCCTGCACCCCGACTCACCAGAATCGAAGAGGCGGATAGGTAAAGAATAGTCTTGGTGCGACTCTCGCGAGCAAAGCCAAACTATGAGAAATGGCGGCCGGTAAGGACTTGAGTCCCGACATGAACACTATCAAGTTGGGACAATCGCTTATTTTTCCCAACAGCAGGCTATTGGCTCACTTGCAACACGCTCGATAAGCTCGACGATCAGACCATGAAGATGAGACAACAGCTCAAAGAACTCGAATACCAACGGAATTCACGGGCACTCATCTGCCGTTTACCTGTCGAAATCATTGGGAAAATCTTCACGCTCACCACTAGTCGGATTGACAGTTGGAATTAGGACTACCCAAAATTTCCCAAAGTCATGCACGTATGCCACCTATGGCGCACAGTCGCGGCGGGAATACCTTCGGTGTGGACATGGCCCAACTTTGGTTGCCCAGAAATGGCTCGGGAGATGATGAAATATAGTGGTTCCGTCGCTCTCAACGTCGAGTGAAATTCAGTCCACGCAGAATAACAACGAGGAAAACATTTCGCACTGTTATTCCAAGTCCTTGAACAGACGTCCCGGGTCTCGAGTCTGAAGCTGCTCGGTATCAGCTCCCCCCACATCACAAACCTACACGCGAAAACGGTTGGGCCAGCACCATCCCTTCATTCCATCGAACTGGACAGTGGAGTCGACCTATTCAGGGTACCCGACAACTTTTTGGGTGGGGACGCACCACTTCTATTTTCCCTCAATGTCACCGGATGCAGTGACTTTCCTTGGGGATCTCGCGCCTTCCACAACCTGGCCACCTTATACGTATCGAATTCGACGCTACCTGTTGACCTGTCCCTAAGGGACATCGCCTTAACATTGCAAGCAGCGACACAACTTGTCATGGTGGATCTATAAGAAATCTCCCTGCCTCAAATTGATGCTACGCTCCCCCGAGATTTTGCGATCGTGCTCCTCCGCTTAATGCGTTTACGTCTGTCGTCGAGTACCACAGTCATCGCCAACCTTATTCGGTGGATGTCCCTCCCCGCCTCCGCTATCGTAGTTCTCGAAGCCACCGAAGGCAAAGATGCCTTGGATGCCTTGTGCAGCTCTATCTCGAGACTCTTTACCATTGCATCTACCCACCCAGCGCATTTTAGAGCCATAGAAGGTCTTGCCCTCACTCACACTGACAGCGAAGACATCACGTTGGGAGTGTGGAGCTCAGACACTCGTAGCCATGGGTTTGTCCTCGATCCACCCAATTTCAAGCTTCGGCTGAAGGATTGGGTTGCTACTGGGATTGAGGAGGATGTGCAACCAATCTGCCAGCGGCTTTTGGACGCTTTCGGTGTGCTCCCATATCTCAAAGAATTGGGAGTAGAGGTGCCATGCATCGAGCAAGATACAATGATCGAATGGTTCGGGAAATGTCCCCTCCATACTATTACGGCCTATGGGGAATGTGCCGACATGGTCGTCGCATCTCTATCTCACAAACTTTCCGTCACTCCCCAAGTTGTGTCGTACCCCGCATTATCTACCGTCGTCCTCCACGACGTAGACTCTGGTGCAGATCCCATGTCAAGGTTCCTCGTCGATGCGCTTCGAGGAAGATTAGAGCATGGTGCCCCCGTCAAAAGACTTAAATTAAAGGACTATGAAAACCTATACGGCAACGAGGTTGAGCGGCTCAAGGTGGACTTGGGCCCAAGCATCGAGATTGATTGGGACAGAGTTGAGACAGACGGCATATATTCGGACGGCGGATTCGACTCCGAGGATTCTGACGACTCGTCAAATGCTTGGTTGGTCGGCTGGTGGATCACCTAGCACTGGTCTTCGACATCTGTACTCAGAGCTCTAGGCCAACGTCCACTGAGCCAGATCAATCCACATAACTCAAAACGATATGCCTTTCTGTCATATATCACCTGTTCAAGGCGCTGCTGGGCCCGACGCGTATGGGAACGACTTCGCATACTTGTCTGTGTGAATCAGCTTTCCTTGACATTCACCCGGACTATGACCTCACCAACACCATGTCTCTCCCACCTCCCACTCCCACCCAAGCATACTGTGACGTCTCAGCTCTAGAAGCAGGTATCATTCACCTCCCTACCGAGCGGTTCATTCACGACGGGAAACCCGGCGAAGTCGTCGTCGCACCCTCTCTCTCCTTCCTCCTCCGCCACGCTAAAACCGGGCACAAGTTCATATTCGACCTAGGTCTCCGCAAAGACTGGGAGAACTACCCCCCATCTATAGTCCGCTACGTCGAGCAGGTATTTCGTCTCGACATCCCACAGGACGTATGCGAGTCGCTCAAGAGGGGTGGTCTCTCCCCCGACGATGTAGACGTCGTATGTCTATCTCACCTCCATTTCGATCATATCGGAGATACAAGGCCGTTTCAAGGGAGGAGTACGTTCCTAGTTGGGGGTCCTGCGAAGAGACTTGTTACGCCTGGGTACCCTGCAGACCCGGATTCGGGATTTGCGGGTGACCTTTTACCGGCGGGGCGTACTGAGTTCTTGGATATGGAAAACTGGAAACCGTTGGGTCCGTTTCCTCGTGCGCTGGATTACTACGGAGACGGGAGCCTTTATATCGTTGATGCGGTGGGTATCTTTTGGATGTATAGGACGATTCAATAAACCTGACTGCTTCCCAACTTAGGCCGGCCACCTACCTGGACATATCAATGTCGTTGCTCGCACCTCCAGCGATGGGGGCTGGCTACTCCTAGCAGGTGATAGCGCTCACCACTGGAGGCTCATCACAGGCGAGTCTCAGATTGCGGATAACATATCAGGCTACATCGGGCGTTGCGCGCATGTCGATAAGAAAGCAGCGGAGGAACATATAAATAGACTTCGAGCTTTCATGCAGCTTCCCCGAACCAGAATCCTCCTGGCGCATGACGAGCCTTGGTACAAGGAGAACAAGGGCGGGGACGCGTTCTTCCCGGGCAAGATTCCGTCGATGTGATGGTTCGAGAATGTTACCGTTTGAGAAAATTCAAGATACAACTGGAGAAATAGGACAAATGAGCTATGGGTAATACAACAAGATAGCGTCGATAAAAGAGATTTTTGTGATCCAGTACATCCATCGAAATGTCCTGCAATGTTCAAATTATGAGAACGAGCGATTAGAGCTTGGCCTTTGCCTCGGCATCGAGCTTCTTTTGGAGTTTCTCCTGTGAAAATAAGACGATGAAGTGTCAGCACCAGTTGAGAAAACGGGAGACATGACACGAAAGGTGGTACTGACCTTGACCTTGTCCATGTAGACGTCGGTGATAACCCAGTGCTCTCGCTTCATGTTCTTGCCATGGATGGCGAGAGCAAGATCCTTAGTCATTATTCCATCCTTATCAATAACCTCTATGCAAGCAGCCTCTAGTCCCTCGCAGAAAGTGCGGAGGGCAGTGTTGTTGTCGAGTTTAGCACGGTGAAGGAGTCCACGAGTCCAGGCGAAGATGGAAGCGACAGGGTTAGTCGAGGTCTCGTTGCCCTTCTGATATTCGCGGTAGTGGCGAGTCACGGTTCCTAGTGATAGACAGCCCGTAAGCGGCAGAGAGCGCGAAGATAGTCGACGGCGAACATACCATGAGCAGCTTCACTTTCAAGGGTCTTTCCGTCGGGGGTGATCAATTCACTGGTCATCATACCCAAGCTTCCGAAACCTTGAGCGAGAATGTCACTCTGCACATCTCCGTCGTAGTTCTTGCAGGCCCAGACGAAACCTCCGGAGGACTTGATGGCTTGGGCGACCATGTCGTCGATCAGTCGGTGCTCGTAGTAGATGCCGGCTTTCTCGAAGGAGGCCTGGTATTCCCTTCGAGGCGAAAGCATTGGAATGTGGCTCATAACGCGATCCGATCAGAGATAGACTCACTTCTCGTAGATCTCCTGGAAGATGTCCTTGAATCGGCCATCATACTTCTTCATGATTGTGTTCTTGGTCGACATGAACTAGAGGACGAAAGACTGAGGACAGAACTCGCGGCAGCTAGATAGGAAGACGACACACGAGAGGCATTTGCTTGGCCAGTGCCATCTTGAAGGAAGAGTGGGCGAAGCCAATGATTGACTGGGGAATTCGGCGAGTCAGCGCAGCCCTTAGAAAGACACCCATTCGACATACTTCGTCTGTGTTGTACATGCTCATGGCGACACCCGGACCCTTGAAGTCATAGACATCGAGAGAGGTGGCAGCAGATCCATCCTTGGGGGTATAGACCAGTTGAAGCTTTCCGGGACCCGGGGCAACAAAGTCGGTCGAACGGTACTACATTCGCGTGTATGCAACGTGTTAGTGGACGTGTATGGGTGAGCAGCAGCCATCGGAACAGTACCTGGTCACCGAACGCGTGTCTCCCAATGACAATGGGCTTGACCCAGCCGGGGATAGGCTTGGGGATACTGTTTAGAATGATAGGCTCACGGAAGACTGTTCCGCCGATGAGGTTACGGATCTACAGCGTTGGCATGGTTGTATCAGAAGGTGCGGGGTGTGGGGTACAATCAGTGATGAACATACGGTGCCATTAGGACTTTTCCACATTTGCTTGAGTTTGAATTCTTCGACACGCGCTTCATCTGGGGTAATGGTAGCACACTTGATACCGACCCCATATTTCTGGATGGCCTGTGCAGATTCGACAGTGACTTGGTCGTTTGTCTGAGGACACTTGTGAGCCTCGTTCAACCTGGAGGATGGCTCTAACGCACCGCATCACGGTATTCCAATCCAAGGTCATAGTACTTGATATCCAGTTGAAGATAAGGAAGAATCAACTAATTCATGAACGGAGAAGTTAGAGCTTTGCGAGATTCTTCATAGCGTCGCGAGCTCACCTCTTCCCTAATCTTCTTCCAGATGATCCTAGTCATCTCATCTCCGTCCAATTCCACGACCGGGTTCTCGACGACGATCTTGCTCATGACTATATATTAACCCAAGGTAAGCTCATCAATGTACTTTGGCCCGACTATGTCTCTCACCTCTGGGGGTGTGGCTAAAGTACCGCCTGGGACCTTGAAGAGATGCAACAGACGATCCACGTAGCCGGATACCGAGCAACTGGGAGGACTGTCTCCACGTCATCATTGACATGTGTAAAGTACTGTGGGAGGTCGGGCTCCTGATTGACAGGAGAGAGAAACTGGCCTAAGAATGTGAATAGATAGGAATCCGAGGTGTGAGGACCCTGATTCCTGTCCAAGGGTCGATGGTGGTGGTAGCGGTCCAAGAGACGTATGGCACGCTGGCAGGACGTTATGCTCGTTGAAAAAATCAACAGTCTCCTTCGGTCCCTCGGACTTTCATCGGGCATATTCGGTCCGCTTAATTGTCGGGCCGGTCCTTGATTTTACCTGAATTTGGAGGGAAATCTTCACGAAATTCAACCCAATCCTGCCCAAGTCGCGTCAACTCTCCTTCAAATTCTGTGCCTCCATTTCATTTTTGGTCATTTTCTCTATTCTTGTCGCCGAGTGCGCTCGACCCCGCACGCCTGTCATGAAGAGGGCGTAAATAACGCGTTTCCGAGATGGAGTGCCAATACTGAGCGTGTCTTCCGCCTCGCTCCGACCCTTATTAGTCATTCAAGGCGATAATGAAGAGAGACTCAGTGCCAGGTGCCAGTGGGGGTGCGGATTTCTGCGCGCCGTACTTAAGGGCTGCGGTAATTTCCAAGGTGTGTGACCGTCAACGAGCTCGAGAGAATAGTTTTTCCCAATGGTGAGTCGTCCTGGAGCTATCTACCCAAGCCAGTTCATTGGTGTGATTTCTTACAAAGCGTCAATTACCCGCGGCTCTATTCCCAACACCCATGTCGTTTCTTCCATCGGAACCCACAATGGCCAAATGGCTGCATTCTTGCGAGGAGATCTTGGAAGGAGAAATGTTTCCGAAGGTTGCTGTAGGCTGCGTGAGCGTGGTGCTACTTGCTTTCTGGATGAGCAATGTCTTTGGACCCAAAAGCAAGAAAATTGGAAGCGAATACAAGACCCTGGAGAGAGGAAAGGAGAAACAAGAGACCGGTATCACAGAAAACGTCTTTCGACATGATGTCAAGGTGTCCAAGCTGTTGGTACATCCGATAAAAGTGCGTAACATTCCTACCCTCCTCGCCACATGAAGCTGATCTGAACAATCTCTTCATTCTCCCTCTCGCCTATTTCTTATCACTAAATCTGTCGTGGCATCATATGTGCCCAGAGCTGCCGTGGAACATCAATTCAGTCAAGCCGCTACACACCAGAAGGACTAGAGGCAAGCCCATGCTCTTCAGTTCTCTGCGGTGGTCACTCAACTGATACTTCCCGCACAAAAGTTTGACAGGAAATGGGCCGTCATTGAGGCGGATAATCACCGTGTCATCACTGCTCGTGAATTCCCAAAGGTGAGCTTCATTCGTATCTCTGAAACCCAATCTCCTTCATTGCTCTTAAATAGATGGTCCTCATTACACCGACCGTTCAAGAAGACCCGCAATCCCCATACGGCGGTTTCCTTGAAATATCCTTCCCGGAAGACTCGGGTTGCCGCTCCGTATCAGTACCCCTCCGTCCAGATGGAGAACTACTGAAGACTTGGGAAACGTACGATTATTCCCATTGCTTGGAGCCTTCGCACATGAACTAATTCAGTCCGTCCCCCACAAGTCACCAAGACGTGGATATGTTCGGTTATTTTATAGTTGACGGACACATATGCCAGGAGGTTCCTTCCCCACACTCCCGAGCCGAACCCCATAATCCCAAAGGAGTCAGTGAAACGTTCTCCGCATACTTCGGGAGACCCGTTCATCTGATACACAAAGGAACGAAACCGCGACCGTGTCTTCCTTCCACGAATTATCCGAAACTAGAGGCTACGGCCGTGTATCAGGATCTTTACCCCTTGTTGTTCTTATCGGAAGAAGGCATGGGTGATATTGAGAGGGAAGCACGTTCAAGGGTGGGAACGCAACAGATTGAGGAACGCTGGAAGACTGAGAAGGTCGTCGTTGAAAGGTGAGCACGGGTGCTATCTTCCCGCGGGAAGCGTATTATTTCTTCCTTCATCATCTGGTGATGGAATGAACTTCTCACCCTGGACGTTTGTAGGTTCAGACCTAATGTCGTACTGAATGGTGGAGGCCCCTGGGTAGAAGACGAGTGGGAGGAGATCTCGTTGGGCCCAGACGCAGAGACCGCGCAGAAAGCACCACGTATCCTTGTTCTTGGCAAATGCAGGCGCTGTGTAGTATGTCTTTTGACTTCATTTTCCAACTCATGTATCAGCAGCTGATACGTTTTGAACCATCTTTAGCTACCCAACGTCTCACCAGAGACGGGAGAAAAGGACGCAGCAGTTCCACTCAAAGTGCTAATGAAATTCAGATTAGGAGTCGATCCTAATTATAAGTTTCACGCATGTGTGGGGAGCTGGGGAGCGCCGCTCCAGGAAGGAGTGGTGAATGTCGGTGATTCGATATTCGTCCGGAAGAAGCTGCGCGGTGTCTGAACGTGAACGACCGCAGCTACAGAACTTTATTCAATGGTATTAGGTTCTGTCAATTTCTCGACATTGTATTTCATGTATGTCTTCTAATCGGTAGTTCAATGCACATAGGCACGTACTGTAGGTTGCTTGAGCCAGTCGAATTTTTAGGGGAGCAACGTCACTCACTGGACGCCTTTAACGCTGATGAATGCGGGAATCCTGATCCAAGTTTAATCATTCCACCCAAATGCCGCGCCTCTTTCTCATGTCGACTTGACGTGCTATGTTTTCGCGTTCAATCAGTCAGAGACGCTGGATTGACGGTCTGCTGGCACTGGAGTTGAAGTTCTGAAAAGGCATATCGAATGGTTGCTATGTCCCCGGCTGGTTTCTGATGCTACCTGCGTCTCCTTTGATTGGTCTCCACATTGGAATTTGACATGGCCCTCTCTCGCTACGAAAGAGTACAAACGTCCGGAGAAACCAGGCTCTGTCAGGCTCTGTCCATAGCCCGGAATTATGTCCAGTCCTCGGCCCTTGCTTACCCCAACTTACTTACATGGTGCTATGATATGATTGGATAGACTCGGGATAGACCTCCGTGGCTCGATATCCATCTTGCTGGATGACCTCGTCGGGCGTTTCTTTATTCGTGGCTACATCTTTTTTCTACATCCTTCTGCCTATCTTGCAGCTGCCGGATTCCAAGCCGTACAATCCCTGCGTAGATCGCCCGGATACGAAAACCCACTAGCGACGACAGGAAACGTCAAACACGCCCGACCCTTTTGACCTCGGAGGGTCACAGGAGTGAGCTCTTGGCCCGGTCGAGAGCTCCAACGCTAACGCGACGCAGGCGCGGAGAGGATTCTGTGGGGGAACGGAATTCGACTCCGACCTTAGAACGTCAAGTGAGTGAGTGACGGCGATTTTTTCCCGTTCCAGGTAGGGACCTCTATCCAGTTAGTGGCACTCGCGCGAGAGAACGCAAGGATTCCTTCTGGGGATTCGTCCTTACTGCTCAGGTGGTGGTTGGGTTACGTTCCCGACCGTACCCTGGACCTTCCTTGACCTTGCTCCTGGAACTACGCAAGACTCCCCGTGCGCAATGAACGGGGATTCAAGTGGGCTTAGTGGAGACACTTGCCATTTAGAGAATTGGATATGGCTGCGCCATTGGTCCGACGGTCCGCGGCTACTAATACTACAATACATTGTTCATTGTCGTCCCCAATCGATTGAGGATGTCATGGAGATGCCATGTAAATCCTATGACTGAGATAGATAAACGTGAGGGACTAATATGTTCTAGTCGACTTTCGTGAGGTCAGCAGTGGACACCAGGACAATGACAGATCTTGAATCTGGCCGGACAGGCACACTTGAATCGACCATATGCTCTTTGCGCGTAGGCGGGATCACGTGGGTTTGATTGATCTGGCGGACCGTGCCTAGCGAATTCCAAGAAGGTCAGAGCCCGTTTCTGGTAGTCACCTTAGTTCCATCATCATCACCTTCCTCATCGCGCCCGGCGACGAGCTCACCCTCTTCCGCAACGGCATCAACGACGTCGGCCGTTTATTATGGCCAGAAGATGGTTTGGGAATTCGCAGAGCCAGCCGCCGGCAGACAACGTCAAACCACCACCTGTGCCGATAATTACCTCCGCAGATGCGAAGAAATTTGGCCTAGAGAATGTGCGTAGCCGTTCTTCTTGTCTTTACGGCCTCAGTCTGAATGTTTTTGGTCTTTTTCTTTGATTGTAGTTTGGGAATACCTGGTATGATCGTGTCGGTCCATGCTCTAAACGACGGTTGCCTGATCTCTACGGAACTTCACAGTTATGCCAACTCCGTTATACAAGCTCTTTACTTTTGTGCACCCTTCAGGGACCTGTTGATTCAGTCCCCAGATGCTTCAATTCTGCTCAACAGCTCAGAACAACTCCCCACACCTATTGTACAACCATCACCGTCGCCGACGACCGCCCCGCCAAAGCCCGAACGAAAGGCCTCTACCTCAGGTACTCCAGCCAACATGGTCGCCCCCAATTCGGCTTCAAACAGCGCAGGAGCGCTGATACCACCCTCACCACCTTCATTATTCTCAGCACTCCGATCTCTATTCGTACACATATCCACCAATCCCTCCGACAAGGGTACGGTCGCACCCCGTGCTTTCATCGAGAAACTCAAGGAGGTCAACGAGTTGTTTCGTCCAAGCGTGCATCAAGACGCTCACGAGTTCTTCAACTACCTGCTCAACAAAGTCGTAGAGGAAATAGAGGCAGACAGAAAGCAGCCGAACGGTTCTGGGTCTGTAGAGGACTGTGAGTGGTATTCTCGGTTCTCCTTGTTCTTTATCTGATCGTGCGCAGTGTCAAACTCGATTGCAACGCTCGCGTCAAGGAGTGCTCCGACAACCGTAAGCACGAATTCGGGAACACCCCCAGAGGTGGCCACACTAGTCCATAAATTGTTCGAAGGAACGTTAACAAGCGAAACCCGGTGCCTTACTTGCGAAACTGTCTGTGCCTGATATTTATGTCGTTTGCATACGGGGCTCATACTGGCATCTTTAGGTTTCGTCCCGAGACGAGTCCTTCCTGGACCTCTCCATCGACATCGAACAGAACTCAAGTGTGACAGCTTGCTTGAGGCAATTCAGTGCGAGCGAGATGCTTTGTCACAAAAACAAGTTCTTCTGTGACTCCTGCTGTGATCTTCAAGAGGCGGAAAGAAGGTAAGATACACGTTGTAACCTCGGACGCGAGGCATCGTCTGACTATACCAAATAGGATGAAGATCAAGAAACTGCCAAACGTACTTGCTCTTCACCTTAAGCGGTTCAAGTATCAGGAAGATGTCCAGAAATACATCAAGCTAGCCTATCGTGTCGCTTTCCCATTCCAATTACGGCTTTTCAACACAGTTGACGACGCCGAGGATGCAGATAGATTGTACAATCTCTTTGCCATCGTTGTACATATTGGCAGGTCCGCGTGATTTCATTATACCCCACATCCAAATGCTCATACTCTTTTACAGCGGCCCTCATCACGGGCACTATATCTCTATCATTAAAACTCGAGGTACCTGGCTGGTCTTTGATGACGACAATGTTCGCCCCATTGCAGAGGGCGACATACCCAAGTACTACGGAGAAAACAATGCCGGGTCCGCATACGTCTTGTACTATGAAGCCGCCGACATCGATCCTCCGTCGCTTGGCCTACGCACTCCGGACGTTGCCATGTCCACTGCGTCTGTCATACCAACTGACGAAGTTGCCCCACCCGTGTCGGCTCCTGTGCCGCCCACTCCGGTAATCCCACCGTCTCTCACAGAAGAGGGAGATTCCTCCGACCTCAGCGAACCTCCTTTCCCTATAACCCCATCCCACTCTCACGAGTCCCCAGTCTTACCTTCAAAGGTCGACATACCAGCGCTACCGACTAAGGTTGATGAAACCGTATCCATTCCAGCGGTCTCCACTCCTCCCGCCCATTCCCCCAATGGGCGCGGGATGGGACTCCTCAATTCAATGAGGCGCCCATCATCCACACGGCCACCTACTACAGTTACTAAGGAGTCGGAACGCTCCGATGGGCAGTCATTAGCTGATCTAGTCCCCACTTTACATTCTGGAGACGGTCCGGAGGATGCCTCTGTGACTAGTCATGGTCATGGGCACGACAACGGATCAACGTCATCAACGCCACCCCTCATACCTCCATCGACACCGAAAACCTCGAAGGAGAAAGTCCATGAGAAAGGCAACGAAAAGGACAAAGAGCCCCACCGGAAAGCGAGTGGGTGGTTCAAACGGAGGAGTTTCCGACCCGAACGACCCAGCACAAGCCATGAGCCCACGATTCCAGCCTCGCCTCGACTTCCGGACGAGACAACGACTTTCCAATCTTCCTCTACTTCCTCGTCGAACACCTCGTCATCTGCATGGTACAAGCAATCGACGAAAGACAAGAGGCATCGGAAGAATTCAGACGCCGCTCTGCATAATGGGTTCCTTAATGGTATGTCACGACCAAAGTCCAGTGGCGGTGGCCTTACCATCAAGCCCACCCGGTCAAACCATGACCATTCCGATACTCCTCCTTCAGCGACATCTTCCGTTGGATCTTCGCACTATACGACTCCCGCACCATCATCATCTCATGCTCATCACTCTACACTAGACGCTCCTCCGCCCAGAAAGTCCTCATTGGCGAACATACCACCCATTGACACATCGTATACCTCTAATCTTCCGTCGCTTCCGCAATCTCCTCCTTTACATTCTGTGTCGAAGTCTCCCAAATCTCCGGACCATAAACTATCTCTCTCCAATCTTCCCGGAAGAAGAAAGTCTCGCAAGGCGTCCACCGATCTTCACCGCCCCAGTACCGCGCCTGGTACTGCTGCAGACGCTGCTTCAGCAGAGTCAAGACCGTTGCCTCCCGTCCCGCCTATACCGCTTGATGTCGGTGTCCCTGCAAGTCCCATTGCTAATGGCCATGTTGTTCTGGACTCTTCTGCCCATGCCGATAGAACGCCACTATCGCCACCCCTGCGTAGACCAGCAACTGCCGATCCATTTACACAATCCCCTGGTCTGCACACGTTCGTTGGTCAGAACAACAGCACTGGGGGCTCAAGTTCGAACTCAACACCATCTAACTTCAAACGTACCAAACGAAAACTGAGTATATCATCACCGATACTCGGAGGGTTCGGCTTTGGGAAGAAGGATAAAGACAAGGAGAAGCGGGAGAAGGAGAGGGAGAAGGCGCATCCTCCGCCTCCCTCGTACGCGTTCCAGATATCATGATATCGGCTCTCAAAGTCCCTGCACATAGATGGATGGTCCTAAGTATATCACTTACATTACGTTTTATATCATAACGTTCCCTCACTGAATCTTCGCATTCTCATCTTTGTGCTTTCTATCACAGTTTTCCTGGAGGAGGGGCGGATTATTTCTCAGTGATCTATTGGTTGTTGCGATTGTACTCTGACAACCAGTTGTATTTTGTTTATTAGTAGAATGTTTCGCCCTTCATTGTTCGCATCCTAATCGTATGTTTTTTATGGTGCCACCTCCTTGATAACCAATAGTTTCGATATCAATATTTACCGACATACCACAGATGCACTTGTATAATGTACACAATGTCCAATGTTCTCCACCCCAATTCCCTTACAGCTTAGTACTCAACTCTTGCGTTGGCCTGACGCACACTTGAACTTGAAGCATGTCCCTACCGTCGTGTAGGACGCAAGCATTCCGGGCCGGAAAGTTGCCGGAAATGAATAGGTGATGAATAGCACAGTTGGGGGCACGGCGTCCATACAGTATGTTCAGTAACACCATGCATCTCTGTTCTCAATTGCTTCATAAAGTCTCTGACCCTCTGCTTTCCCGTTGATACCTTGTGTGGATAGTGGTAATGACCACTGTGCGACTTGCCACTCTCTTTTTCGCGCTCCTTTGCACGGTTTCGAGCACAACGGCGTATATTCCTGCACACTCGACGAATGATACTAGAGGAGCCGCAGCATCTGGCTTGAATGTAACGGAACAGTCTAGGTTGGAGGTTTACTGGGCCCCCAGCGGGTACGTTCTCGAAAAGGATTCTGAATACGCGTAAGCTGGAGCAAGTATCTAATTTCCAGGGTGTACACCGACGCAGGACCGATCCTGCGAGGCCAAGACAGTGAAGGACGGGTTGGAGGAGCATTTGTTCGGTTTTCCGAGCCTGTGGGGAGCGGTACCAGTGAGTTAGGCTGTCCACGAACCTGATTGACATTGGCTCTAACAAGGATTGAAGCAACTACACCCTGGATTGCAGCCATTTCGTGCGACGCGAACGCGACCGAGGCTTCCGGAGAACAAGATATTTTTGCTATAGCTCGCAGTAAAGGGGCAGTTGGTGTCGTGAGTCCCTATCATCGATAGTAACGCTTTCTCGACCGAATGACGGAGATATCCAGTTCCTCTATTCGCTGTACTCGGAGGTCTGTATCATCGAACCTGCCTACAATGCTGAGGGTCAATACCCGCTCGATATCTTTGTTTCCCCCCGCTCCCTCACGTCGATCCTAGCGGATCACAGTTTTCGGGAAGTTGATGACGATTTTACTCATTTCGACGCGAAGAAACTGGACGAAGCAGCCCCTCGCGTAAACGCAGGTATTGCAGGCACTGATCCCACAACTCCAGGTCATATCATGGCATGGCTAACTTCATGGAACTATGTTGCGGGACGAGTCTGGGACACTCCAGTCACGACCCTTCCATCGAGTACCGGTTCCGGGAATACAAAGACAAGCGACACTGCGAACCCCGCACAATCAACAAACAGCAGTGGTTCGGTGCAACACCCTTTCCCATTATCAATGTTAGTGTTTGTTCTGTCCTTAGTAGGATCTTGGTCTGACCTCATATTTAGGCTGTTCTTTTGTGTAGCAATTTTGCATTTTTCATGATGCTTGTATAAAACGTACACACAGGGAACCCATACATTCAACGATAGCAGAAAAACTCTCGTGACAGAAGAACCTTTATTCATTTCACTCTTCAAGGGGATAACTCCTCAGGCGTAGCACGTTTTGTGTCCTGGTGCTGATGCGTTACGGCTTCATGGGCCTCTTCCATTAAATGAGGCTTCCATCCAACAGAGTGCCAGGGTTTGATTCCGGCCCTGTACATTTCGTCGACCTACGGAAATTAGGTCAGAGATCAAGAAAGTGTGATAAGGCACGGAGAACCTACCTCTTCCAAACTCAGGCCCTTCGTTTCAGGGATTGCGAACCAGACGTAGATGTAACCGAAGACCAACATGCCGAAGAAGATCAAGAGGATAAGTGGACCGATACTGTGCAACGGGTCAGTACTGAGGGCACGTTATATCCCCGGCCTTGTCTACTCACTCCGCTGCAATCTTGGGGGCGAAGAAACCCAAAAGGAAGTTCCAGAGCCAGTTGGTAGCACTTCCCAAAGCGATACATTTGGGTCGGACACGAAGAGGGAATGATTCGCCCAGGTAGACCCACCTAAGACACGACATGAGTATCCCAGCCGAGCACGGACAAGAAAGTAACGTACGGTACGGGTCCCCAGAAGATTGAGAACGAAAGGACGTGAAGGACAGCGAAAGCTACCAATACGTCTCCTCCTCTCTTTTGTACACTTGGGTCGGGGTCTTTGAGTAAGAAATGCCCCACAAGTCCGGCCTAAATGTTTATTCAGAGGGGAAATCAAGAAAGGAAACCGATATATTGCACTTACAACAATGGAACAAATGGCTTCCAGCACGGCTCCGGTCAAGACCGATTTCCTGCGACCCCATGCTTCAATGAGATACTGATATCCATTGAAACGTCAACAGGAAGACACAAGGCAATATGACAGACACGCGTACCAAAGCGGGGACGGTTCCAGCGACCGAAACTCCTCCCAGGATTGCTTGGATACCCAAAGGATCCAATCTGAGGAAAACGTTAGTGAATAGAAGTCAAAGGCAGAAAGATAGAATGAACCCAGTTCGAGCAGCAGAGAAGAAAGTCGGGCCATAGTAGTAATAGAAGTTTTGACCGTTTAATTGTTGAATAAACATCAGCATCATTCCATTGAGCGTGCGCTTCCAAAGGGCGTTTCGGGTAGAGAAACATTCGAGCCATGTCGCCTTGCCACCCTCGTTTTCTGCGGTGATCGCGAATTGGAGTTCTTCAACAAGTTCGTCAACAAGCGGATCATCTCGTGGAACGCCGTTAAGTTCTGCGATGACTTTCTTTGCCGTGTCTATCTTCCCGTTGCCGAGAAGGTGACGACTAAGCATTAAGATTTGGGGTGAGGGGTATACATGTCAGGAACAGAAAGCGTGGGGAAGAACCAGAGCAGATGGACGCACGGGGATTCAGGTAAGAACAGGATTCCAGAGCAGAGGATCACACCCCATGCGATCTGTAGTCCTACGGGCACTCGCCAAGAGGTAGGCCCGTCGATTTTGTGAGTTCCCAAGTCGATGATATAGCTCAAGAACAATCTAGAGAATTCGCCCAGGCTTGAGAAAAACCTCCTAAGATGTGCGGATATAAACGGTGCTTACCCGACAATGATTTGGAGTTGATACAATACAAGGAGCGTTCCACGCAACGCTTTCGGTGCCGTTTCACCATTGTAAAGCCTTGCGCACGTCAGCCATTCATTAGGAGGCACATATGAGAATGAACATACGGGACGATGGCTAAGTGACGAATATGAGAACGAGGACAACTTCGAACGGAACAAACAGCGGACATACCAGAGAGTGCACCCACACCAAGACCAGCGATGAACCTTCCAATGGTTATTTGCGGGATGGAATTGATGGTTGCGGTCTGAATGGCGGTCCCGATAGTGAAGATTACAGACCATATGAAGATGGACCCCTTTCTTCCAAAACGGTCCGCAGTGAAGGCTTGAGCGATGGCACCTCTGGGTGGAGGTCAGGGAGTCCTATATAGTCAATTCGGGGATTGAGTACGTACACAAAAGTACTGGGAAAAAAGTCTGTGAGCGGGACTTCCGGATATGTAAATCATCCAACTTTACCCAGCGGAGAGCAAAGACGTGATAAGGGACTGTCTGTCCGGAGACAGGAACCAATTCCCGTTACTGTCCTGTTCACCGAAGCGTCTGATGAAATCTGGCATGACGAGACATCCCTAGAACACGGTCAAGTTCAAGTAATCTGGAGGGACACACAAACGCACCGAAATAACTCCAATATCGTAACCAAACAGAAACCCTTCGTGCAAGAATCAGCTTCCATGTCCTTCAAGTCATTGGCCGCTACTTTACCTCCTGTTAAAGGGAGGAGAAATCAGTATTGTTCGAACTGGATCCTATGAAGAAATAATTGAAAACACACCAAAAGCTATGAAAACTGCGAGCAAAATCGCCCGTCGGTTCGTTGGGTTCGCTTTCGCGGCCATCGTATGCCAATGGTGCCAGTGAGCAGTCCACGCGTTCCAATGTCCTCCTTGGCTTGCCCTTTAAATAGGGCGAGCGCGATGGCAATAAATAGAAATCCACGACCAGCTGATCAACGTCATGGCGGCCCGGGCTAAGAGCGCTACTCGTGAGCCAGGTGAGGGGCGGGTGCACGGGACCAATTTGTTGACGAGATTTCAGTGCACACTGCAAGGCGACGGGAGATCCAATCTCTGCAGAACAATGAAGAAGAACCTGATGGAGTGTCGCCACAGTACGTGTATACCGGGATCGAGGTACAGTTGCGCGTGAGTTGCTGAGGGTACTGGTACATGTCTTGAATTCGGAGAAATTGTAGGTGTGTGTTCTCCCGGTGAACAGGGCAGCCTAATCCATCTAAGGATGATCGATTCGCTTTCTCGTGAGGTGGTAGATTCCTCATTCAAAAGCTCCTAACATCGGACAAACCGTCATTGGTTTCATGAGTCTCAAGAAATTTCCACGCCTCAAATGACCCTTCAGGGAAGCTTGCGGAGGGATGAGTCGACGATTTACACGCTCCACAAACGAGAAACACGCACGCGGTACTTTCCGTCCTGTTCAAGTTCATCACATGTAAAAACGGATCGCTAACGGGACTAATCCTCCGAAGTAAATCCATTTTCGAGATGATAAGTTGTAGCTTCATCGCTGCCATCTACGGCATCATTCAATATCCAGGTCGAGCGATTCCCAAGATTTATATCAGTCGGGAAGGAGAAATAAACTCTGTCCGCCTTGCCGGCAAAAAGTTCTCAGCTCTGGGACGCGGCATAGTCAAATAGAGCAAAGGTCAAGTGAGCTCAAGACATCCCAGTCATGATCAGGACCAGGAACTTGAGCTGGAACGGCGTGACTAAGAAGGTCAACAGCATTCAACAGTGGCTCGGAAAGGCTCAGAGGGCTAAGCCTTTGTGAACAGGCAATCGAATCCGCCCCGTGTTCTCCATATGTAGCGTCTGGCCAGGAGTCCCGAGTGCTGGTCGGGCGTCAGCGAGCGCGCAGAATTGGTACCTCCGATACCCGAAGCGTAAGCGACATAAGGTTAGTGAGATGTGGGCCGGTGATCTCACCTTGGCTGCGAAGTATACCGGATCAGTCCAACGGTTCCAGTTATTATTGTCATCTCGTAGCTTTGATCCTTCTTCTTCGTGCCAAGTGGGTATTGACAGAAAGATGGCGAGGAGTGGACAAGGAAGAGAAGTTGTGGCAGGTGATTTAACGCGTAAAGTGGGCGCATCTGGAACATGGGTGCAATGCTCGGAACCCTCTATTTCGGGGATATGGGAATTTGCACAGGAGACCGTCTCAGCATGTCATATTTAGAGGAAGTTTAGAAAACACGTACGACAGCATATGAACAGAGTCGCTCATGTTTGCTCACGATACTCCAACCACCCGCAGCTTTCCTACCGTACTAGGGGTCGGAAGGGGGAAGCTTGGGTCGACGAAACGCGGCGCATTGACGGTACGGACGATTTCCTTGAGTCTCCTTGCCAATAAGCATGCGCCGCCACAACCTTTGACCCGGACCAGAAGGGGCTACGCTGAGCACCGTGCAGACTTCGTGTGTTGAACCTTGTTGAACCGGCAACGGCTAGCACCCGCCCGAGATTTTGACGGTTGCATGTCCGAATCGTGCGGTCAGGGCACTGACGAGGGCTGACGATGATATCATAAAGATATCGTAGGACCTACAAAGCATGACCTAGGGTCCGTTGTGGCCACAAAACGATCTCCATAAAATTACAGCCGGCGAGATCCAGAGCTAGGTGTCCGGGGCTCTGTCAACGGCGACAGGGCGATTCAGTGAAGCGATCCAAAGTTTATCCACTTGATAGTCTCTTCTGGACGCGCTTATGTTACTCCTGATGGTTTCCAGCTGGGCACCCTCATGTGGTGCCAATGCATGAATGAGCTCCTAGGATCTGGAAGGGTTTAGGTCCAAAGATTCAGGACCTAATTCAGTAATTTGGTGAATATATGGCGTGCATGGAGGGTAGATTGAGTTTTGCATCGGTCGGAGGACGTCTCGTTTGAGCTCGAGGGCCCTGTCTAGCGGGCCAGAGTGAGAGTGACTGAAAGCTTTGTGTCCGCGAACAGTCACGATCTCCGTGGTCGTGACCTGTGACATGTAATTCCCAGGATTTCACTTTTGCTTTGCATCTACATCGATAGACTCCATTGAGGCCAGCCACGGATGCTCTTCAAAACCAAAAAGGGTGAAGCGGTCAGCTTTCGCCTCCTGCCAAACAACTTACATCTTTACTAGCTTGTTTTAGTCCGGAAGTTGCCCCCCAATTTAGGCGTGTTTGGGGTTCGTGGAGAGTTCAATAGCTCGTTTCTCACTCGCTCTGATCCGATATACCACCCTTTCGAAGCGGAGCATGGAGGAAAGTTTACTGTGATACAGTCCTCAAAGGATCTCTATGATGCAGACTTTTTCTTTTGTACTGGAATGGAGGATGCCTGGCTAAAGATGTACGTTGGCGACTCAACTGCTTCCTATCCATCTTGCTGACAAGTGAGCCCATTGAAAGGTTGCAATTGAAGGACTTGATCGTGCGTCTGACAGCATCATGCTGGCGCCCTCCTTTGCTGAATTTGGTTTGAGGTTCGACATGTCGGGTGGATTGTCGACTCCGTCGAGGAGGGTTTCTTGGTGCCATGTTCGAACTATATTCTCGATGGTGAGTCTTGTGCCCTTAAAGCCGGTATATGATCTTGACTTAATCTTTTTGGTCAGAGTACTTTGATGCACAGAAACTGAATTGTCTCGATGACCCTGTCGATGAAACCGATGCCGACATTACAAGAATTTCTGACCTCAATACCTCTGGAGAGACTACGCTCTGCCTTGCAAACCATACCTGTGAAGACATTCATACAGGAACTGTACCTATACAAGTCGTCAGACATCCCGACCCTTCCGGCCCTCGCTTGACTCGCAAATTAAGCTTCGATTACGACCGGCAGCAGGCCGTCGAACCTTTGGCCAAGCGTCAGTCTACTCCTCCTACGACTTCCTTGGCTGTGCTTCCTACTCCCCCTCGGGAAAAAATCACGAAGACAACTCCTCTTGAGCGATTCATCAAAGTAATAGACACTAACATCGAGCCCTCGACTGACCCACTGTAAGTCGGCCTCACAATATTGAGTCATTTTAGAACATTGCTGAGCTCTTCGTTCGTGTAGGCCAACAATACACCCTTTTGATCTCCCTGATGTAAGTGCCGAACAGAAATTGCTTTCGTGCCCTCCCCGGCTGGCCTTACCGCTTCTTCTCTCGCTGCCTGAGGTGGAATCTACGTTGTTCAGACCATCTAGTGAATACAAAGGGAAAGAGATGTGGTGCGCTACGAAGGAGGGCTGAATGCTTGCTGTTATGACTGGATTCTAGGCTTTGGCTTTTCGCTATTCTTCATACCAGGTACCAGCTCATGTTTCTCGATGCTTGTAATGCACGAACCCTCACTGTGCTAGCTGTCGTCGTGCTCAAAGCAACTTCTGCGTGTGCTACATGGCTAAATGGTGACATCCGTAAAATACAGAAAACTTGGTACAAGGCTGAAGTCCATCCAATCGGGTATGAATGCTCTATACAAGCTATATGCGGTCTATATATTTCGTACTCACGAAGTGTTAGGTAATTAAGGAGTGGATTTGACATAGCCGTACAAGACAACTAGTTCACGCCCAGGTATCTTATGAGCTGTTCATCGTCTGAGAGTCTCATTGAGACCTCCGACTTCGTGACTAGAACCTGATGTCCCACGAACCGTTTCCCGCGAAACGCGCGAATCATCGCTGAATGGATCCTGGTGAACCTCCGGAGATGGACCAATATTCTCCTCGGAAGTGCTAGCGGGGTATAAAGACGTCCCATGAGTGTCAACCGTACTCGACCAGCGACTTCGGTTAACTGCTGCACTGGGAGGTGGAGACCTGAGTCGATCCCCAGCAGGAGCCAAAGCGCCACTCTCCTCCGACGTCGTGGCCGGAGGTGATGAGGACTGTCCATTCTCCACAGTGCTTGACCACCGACTACCAACAACTACCCCCGACGGATGTGGTACCCCAGGAACAGGGGGCACGTCCCACAATGGATCCGAGATTTGCGACATACCAGCGTGGCTGTCAGCAGACATCGGTGTCGGGACTGGAGGCAAATCGCGGTGGTGTGTATCGACAGTACTCGACCACCGACTAGCATTAGCTCCCTGTAGGGGCTCCGGGTAGCTGATTACAGAATCGACCTCGGTAAAAGACGCGTTTGATAGAACGTCTCTTCTCGACGCTGTGACGACGACACCCATGCTACTTGTGGTGGACGAGGAAATTGATGATGTATCGATACTGCCCTGCCGCATCTGAGACGCATCATGGCCAGCGATTCCCATATATGCTCGAGACAGTGGCGAGAGTGGAGGATGGTAAGACATCGAGGCGCTGCTAAAAGATGTGTTTCCAGTGGTGAAAGGGTAGGAGATATTCTCGAAAGAGAGGCCGCGCACTCTAGCTGCCCGTCTCCTACGCCACACAAGGAAGGCGACGATGAGAATGAGAGCAAGTGCGCCCAGGACCACACCCGCGACTATTCCGGCAATGGCCGACGAGGGGGTCCGGGGGCTGACCCGGGAAGTGCGGTAGAAGACGGTGATGGAGCAGAATCCGAACTCGACGAGGACTTCGTGGGAAAGGTCAGGGTAATTCCAGGACCCGTCGCAGTAGCGGGTCGTTCGGTACTTGTCGTTACAGGCGCATCACTGGCACTTGTGGCTGCACCGGGCACACCAGACGTCGTGTCCTCGGATGGTGCCGCTGTCGATCTCGAGGTAGCCGTACCTTCAGTTTGTGAAGCACCAGTACCTCTAGTAGTGGATGACGGGTCAGCGGTCTCCTTCGTAGAGGATATGCTATCGCTAGTCTCATCGTTTCCACTAGGTGAAGTTTGGCCTTGGCCAGGCGGATTCTGGGGCGGCGTTGTTGTCCGTGGTGGCGGAATCGTAGTCGGAGGAGGGGTGTTGGGCGGAGGGGTGTTGGGCGGAGGAGTGTTGGGCGGAGGAGTGGATACTGGCGGGGGAGATTCTTGTGTCTCATCCTCTCCACCAATACCTAATCGGTCCGCTAAGCGAGACCTGATTCTTTCGCGAATGGCAGATACGATTTTCACCTGCTTCTTCACAGTCGAACCTCCCAACAATCGTGGTACCCTGAGCTTGACGGCGGTCTCTCCGGAGCCATGGCTACCTGCAGCCACATCCATCTCTTTCCAGCTTCCTGATCCAGTCATGAAAGTCGATATGTCCTGTGAGTCCTGGAGTATGCTCTTTCAATAAAAGCATCTGACAAGACATTAAGACCATTTACGAACCTTCCGCAAGCCAAGGAGTATCATTGTATTGAGTGAGGAGTTGGGGTATCTAGGAGCCTGGTACCCAGATCCCAAAATTAAACCCATGGTTCTTATACGTTGCCAAAAGAACCGGGAACAGCTAAATGGAAGAGGTACCATACCGTCGTTTCTAAATTGAGGGGTTCCTTGATTCCCTCGATACATCGATGTCTGATCACATTGCTTCCAAGTGTGCGGCGAGGACATTCGACGTTGAAGTTGACACAGTTTATGGTTTATGAAATGGAGACCAATGGAGGACCATTCATGCATGTTCTATTTGACGATACATTTTGACGTACGCTGCCTCGTCGGGTAAGGAATAATAAAGCAGAGGCTCGGGTGAGAGGAAAGCAGGTGGAAACAGAGCATCAATGTGTGGCGTAAAACTTGTGTTTGGAAGGTGTCCTCGGCGTGATTGCATGCCTTATCGAGTCATACCACCCGCGAAACATACCTCATTTGGTTAATGGCAGCGAGAATGTTCCGCCGGAAGCTCTTGACTCGCTGCCCGTGCACTTGTTGTTGCGCCGGGTGCTATCAGGTGCTGGCAACGGTCATGGACTCGTGTGAAAGAGACATGGTTGACCCGACTTAGAGGATATAATCAGTACTCTTGCCATTGGGCCCGCTGTGGCTTCGTTCCTATATCAAGTTGGTGGTAGATTACAGCAAAGGATAGTGGTTCGACATAAAAACGAGACGTACAGTACAGTACAGTACAGTGAAAACCAGTCATAACCAGTGATAGTTCGAGCAAGTATCGGTATCAAGCAACAATGGAAGGATCACGGTAGGGAAGACTTCTACCTTCAGGATCAGCGAAAGGATCCTTAAGGACAACAAGCGAAGGGGATGAATTTAGTGGGCCGAGAATACTCGAAAAGCTTCCACGCACGGTGCTTTTCTCTTCGTCAATATCGGGGGTTGTGTGGAAGGACAACGCATCGCTACCGCGAGACCAACGACTGTGGTCGTTGCTGTCCTTCTCACTGGTATCTGGCACCGTGCGGAAAGAAGCGGTATCCG
The DNA here is from genome assembly GCA_024721195.1 of Marasmius sp. AFHP31. NCBI lineage: Eukaryota > Fungi > Basidiomycota > Agaricomycetes > Agaricales > Marasmiaceae > Marasmius > Marasmius sp. AFHP31. Next base: position 137,702 of record JANHQD010001776.1, read on the forward strand.
TACTGGCGGAAGACCAACGACCAATGGCCATACCCATGCTCACGGACGACCGCCGTGAAGTAGACAAAAAGGCATCGGGCTCACTTCGGGACACCACTGACTGTCTCTCCGTCGGAGTGAGCAGTCTAGTGATGAAGCTCATAGAGCGAGGGTTGGGCAGTTCCATCGCCGTGCTAGGGCGAGAAGGTCGCAAGTCTGACGACGTGAGAAACGAGCCGGCGCGAGGGGTTGACGGAGGGCTGTCTTCGAAGCGACCACTGAAGGCGGCGTCGGTAGCGGAGAAAGGGTAGGGGTTTGTTAAGGAGAGTTTTCGAGCAGTGCGTCTTTTGCGCACAAGGCAAATGACGGCGGTGATTATGAGGACGAGAAAGGCGATGACTCCGACCACGATACCACCAATCAACGCAGCGGGGTTGGAAGAGTCAGTCTGGGTGGAAGTGGAAGTCGGAGAAGAGGGGTCGGTCGGGGTGTACGTGTTGTATGATGTCGTGGTGTACGACCCTCGACTCGCGTCGGATGATATAATGACGGTCCCGATAAATGTAACGGAGCCGCTGGTTATGAAGAGTGGCGACGGGAACGGAGTGGCTGCTGCTGCCACCATTCCTCCTCGGCCAGGACCTGTGATGGTACCCGCGATATTGGTAGGTACGCTTGTTCTGACAGAGGATCCAGAGTTCTCTCCAACAGAGTTAGTACCACCTACGGGGGGAAGTGATTGCGTTGCTCCTGTGGTTTGATGGGCATCGCCTCCGTTGCTAATTTGTGAGCCTCCACCATTAACAGGGCCACTATCCCCACTTCCACGATCCCCATTCCCCGAACTGCCGCTGGAGCCAGTCGGTGTTTGTGTACCAGTTTGGGCAGGGGTGTTGGTAACGGTGCTCGTTGGGTTATCATTGGTAGGTGGCTGGATTAGAGTTGGCAACGTAGGAAGCACGGCGGTTGGCAAAGTCACAGGCAAGGACGGAAGAGTTATAGGTGAGCCTTGACTGTGGCTGTTGTCGTTGCCGTTGTCGTTTCCGCTCTGGGTTGAACTCGCGAAGTCACCGCCACCGATAAGTTTCGTGACGAAGTCGCGAACAGGCGTGGCGATGTCGTTGACCAAGCTCAATCCGTCCTCCCCAACCTGAGCGACATCGTGGACCAGCGATGGTCCTTTCTCAGTTCCCGCAACTACGCCTGTTACATCCGCGGTCGTCTGCTTCACATCTTCTACAAGCGTTGTGAGGTGGTCTTCGGCCGACTTCAAGCCATCGCCCAGACCACCTAAAAGTCCCCTCTCGATTCCGACGTTTCTGCGATTATCTGCAGCCTGTTTGTTCTACGGGAAGTGCATGAGAAACTGATCATCAAAAGAATTACTGTAAACTCACGTTGAGTTCTCGCTCACGACCATTAATGCCCCCAGGAAAAGGAACGAACATACTGTTGAAGGAGAGAATACGAAAAGAGTGGAAGGCAGGGGTATCTGCGATTCCTGCTCACACCCCCAGTCAGCCTTTTATATGTTCCGGGCATTAATAGCCAGAATGCCCTTGAACTAGTGATGACATCTGTGTCAAGAAGCACGGTCGTCGGGCTTGATGATTGATGTAGACCTACTTACCTTGAGATGCCACCTCCTCAGGGCGACTCAACCGGTGTCTGTGAATGTGGATCCGGCTAACTGTCAGCCTAACAGGCTACCTCAGTTCCGTGTGAACTAGGAAGGCCGTTGAGAGCGATAAGAGAAACCGAGCTCAGGATGGGGAAACAGCATTGGGCCGACGTGGTGAGTGAACAGCATAGGTGATGAGAAGTGACTGTTGATGGTGGAGGCGAACAAGATCAGTCGAAGTGGGTGGACGGATTGGCGATTGATCCCGAGAAACGATCTTTTGACCGTTGCTGAGCTGGAATCTCGGGCTGGAATGAATCTTCTGCACGAAATGACGAGATCGAGGGGACCCGCATGCAATTTCGAGGAGGTACGTTCAACAGCAATTGAGGGACCATTTCACCTCTAGACCTGTCGAGGAACTAACTAAGGGAGCATTCGAGGGCCCATCTCTAGGGTCCCGAGGTACCCGTTGTGTTGATTGATGGCTAAAATGCTGAGATTAACGTTCGGACTTTGCTATGGAAGGAAGACGTTGCGTCAACGCAAAGCATGGAACTCATAACGACAGTTATCCGTGTCTGCAGAGCTCAAGACAGATCGAACCTCTGCGGAGTGGTGGTGGTTCAAGAGAGAGAGGTCGGCCGTGAGAAATGTAGGAATTTGGTTACAACAGCTGAGTTACAACTCGACCACCATGGTCTACCCTCATACAGAGCTTTAGGGTCCCGCAGATCACGATTCGATCCTCAAAATCCACATGAAAAGGGGGCATTTTGACCTGTGAATGATAATTCTACGTCGAACGACGCGTCCATCAGTCACCTCTATCCTTTTCTCTTCGGGCACATTCTCACCCTTCCGAGTCCCAATTCCACTTCTCCAGTCTAGAGTAGCGACCGAAGATCTAGAGAAGCTGCCATCCAAATGAAGTTTGCATGTGCTGTGAATGCCTCAGTGGTAACGAGCCTTAGTGAGCGCAACGTTTTCGATCAATCAGTGGCGCCGTCGAGGCTCGAGCTCGGTTTCCCAGCGCAGTTCATGTACATGATTTCCCTAAGGCAATAGACATTCGTATATAGTGTTACCAGGTTTTGATAATGTTTGAACTATCGGTGTTTCCTCTCCGTATGCAACACAAGGACAAGAGTCGTAAGTGCGCAACCCATACCAACCATGGATGGCAGACGCGTGGAAACCTCGCCTCAAAGTCGTTTCGGTGGTAAAGACAGTAACAGCTTGAGTGCCGCATCATTCTACGGCCCTAATATTCCTACCAGAGACTAAGTTAAAGCGCTTTGAGCATCGCAATAGCTCATGGTTAAACGTAACGAATCATAATGGGCGCCACAGTCAGAGGAGGTGAAGCGTGGGAAAGCAATGCATGTCCTTGGTCTCTCTTCAACCAGCACTTGGTCGACTCGTTTCTTCTCTTTCTAGCTCTTCCGTCGACGAGGATGAGCGCGCAGAACTCGTGAAGAAGGCACTCGACGAAACGAAGATCACCTCGTCTCTGGAGAACCGCAAGAGCCAATGGGAATATCTATTGAAGAACGAGGTACTGAATCTCGCGGTACGTGTTGGGTATCTTGTCTTTTATGAACTAGCGATAGCTCATTATTGTCGCATATACAGGCAACAGAAGGAGCGGCACTCAAAGATGAAGAAACCAAGTACTACGACCGTTTACGAGACATGCTCGACCTCGTTCTTACCTTCACAGAATTAGGTACGCCAGATTCTTCTTTTCTTCTTCCTTCCTGTTGCTTATCTGCGACACGCATACAGAGGCATGCGACCAAACATTTCCCTTCATCGTTCTTCAAGATCTTCTCGAGACTCAAACCATCACTTCCTGCTCACACATATTCACCTGGATCGAAACACGCGCGCCTCGTCTCACCGAAGGCATGGTCCCCCAAAAAGGCAAGGCTCTTGTCCTGTTACGGACGCTGAACGACTTGCTGCGCCGGTTATCGAAGATGGGCAACATGACGATATTCTGTGGGCGGATATTAACGTTCTTGAGCGGTGTTTTCCCGCTTGGTGAACGCAGTGGGGTGAATCTGCGCGGTGAATACGGGCCTACGTGGGAGGGGGTGAAGATTGAGCCGCCGCAGGAAGAAGAGAAGCCGGAAGAGGAAGCGAAGGAAGGCGAAGAGATTGTAGCAGAGGAAACGAGCGACGAGAACAAGATGCAGGTGGATAGTGAGCCCAAGAAGGATGACAAGGCAGCTGAACAGAAGATGGGTAAGTCGCGCTATGTTTGTGCAGAACAGAGCTTAGCTAACGATCCTGTGCAGACCTCTACAACACATTCTGGGCTTTACAGTTGCCGTTCTCCAAACCATCAGCTTTCGCAAATCCAGTGGCTTTCCCCGAGTTTAAAGAAGGAGTCATGAAAGTTCTTCCTGTGATCAAGGAAGCCAACGCGAAGGAGCGTCTGATGATGGGTAGCAAAGGAGGCGCATCCAACGGCTCTCTCAAACGAAAACGCGACGAGGAAACTGAAGATGTTGCTGAGGAATACTTTTTCGCAAAGTTCCTTACCAGCCCTGATCTGCTTGACCTCGAAGTTCGTTCTTCTCTGTCTCACGAACTGTATAACCATTTACACGATTTTCATAGATCGCCGACACATACTTCCGCCGCCAATTCCTATTCCAGCTCCTCATTCTCCTCTCACATCTTCTGAACTTTACGAAAACAGCGAAAGCTACATGGCAGACGACGAGGAATCGTTCGTTGCAGATGGATTTCACGCTGTCAGATACCGATGCGCAATGGGTGCAAGAAACGTTCAACAAGGGGATGGAAGAGCTACGACAGACTATTCCCAACGGACGGACGTTCGCTGAAACGGCAGCAGTCATCTTGGAACGGGATAAGAATTGGATTCGATGGAAGAACGAACTGTGCGCTCCGTTTGACAAGGAACCGTGGGGAATTGAAGTTGAGGAGGAAGTTGAGGTGGATGGGAAGAAGGAGAAGAAGAAAAGGAAGATTGGCTTGGAGGAAGCTACGGAGGAGATTAGGCAGAAGATGAGAGAGCCGCCGGAGGAGTGGCAGTGGAGGTTTGGGAGCGAGTCGTTGACGGAGATTTGGGAGATGGGGTATCGCGATCTGGAAGATTTGCAGACGCCATTCCAGTGAGTTTTTCATTCAAGTTAGATTTCATGACTCTGATTTCTTACCATTCCTTCAAGTGCCGGTGATATACGAGACTTTGCGAAGAAAATCATGCTCGAGGACAGACGAATAGAAATGCGAACTAAGCAACTGAAGCAACAACAAGAACGACGTGAAGCGATGCGAGCCGCGGCGGCCGCGAAAGCCGCAGCTGCAGCTGCAGCCGCTGAAGCTGAGGCCAACAAACCTCCTGCCATTGTAGAACCTCAGCCTCAGTCTGCAGTTGCCGAAGCAGCTGCGGCGTCCTTGGTTCAAAGTTCAGCATCACCTCTTCATCCATCGCTTCCAGCTAAACCCGTTTCGGGTCCTCAGCCTCCCACCGCGTCATCATCGGCGGCACCCGCTTCAACTGGACCACCTGCCTCGACGATAGTGCCATCTGCACCATCTGCCACAGGCACTCCCACACCTGTTCCCGCCCCTGCTCCTGCTCCTGCTCCTGCAACACCCGTGCCCGCACCGTTGCCTCCGGACGATCAGATAAAGAAAGCCGAGGAGGTGAGAATCGCGTTGCTTTTATATACAATTCATCGTTGCTGTTGCTGATGCTCACGTAGAGCAAAGAACGTTGGTCATGGCTCGCGCTCCGCACGGCCCGCGAACAACATCTACCGCTCTTTGGAAAGATTGGGACTGGAGACGTCCAGGCCTTGGTCCAGGAGATCGAAAAGGAACGCGAAGAGAAGGAAAGGGACAAAGAGAAAGAAAGGGAAAAGGAGAATAAGGACAAGGACAAGGATACCGTTATGAAGACGCCCGAGTCCCCAAATCCAACGAAGAGTGATTCCCCGGCGCCAGAGAATCCGACTCCAAAGGTGGATACTGAGGGAGATGTGAAAATGGAGGCTACATGAGGTTTTTTTGAGGAGTACTATATCATAGTTCCTAATGTGGTTTGTACTCTAGAAGCTATAGAACGTGGTCCTGTATGATCGAGAATTGATGCTCATGGTCGGGCAGTGCAACCGGAGAATTGGGAGAAACAGGAGCGTATGGTAATTTTTCACGTTTTATAAGGATCACCCGAACCATGATCAGATAAAAAACGCCCTTCGTCATTTCTTTCGACCCACTCAACTTTTACACTTGCAAAACGGCTATGGCTCAACAAGTCGAACCTCTCAGAGTATGGTCTATCTCGCTGTGATCCGTTGATTGTTATTCACGATCACTCACTGTAGAACGTCCTCGTTACCGGAGGTGCTGGGTACATCGGTGTGTTCTGCGTCCATGCCTCTCGGAATAGGATCTAATTTTCCTTTTGAAAGGTTCTCATGTCGTTTATTGCCTGGCAAAGACTAGAAGATACAAAGTCATCTCTATAGACAACCACCACAACTCTCACTCGAAAGCGCTAAGCCAAGTTGCTGCTCTTGTGAAGGACGAGCTGCCAGCAGACGCAACAGAACAAGATCGACAGGCCGCAGAGTTCGATTCGTACAACGTTGATCTCACTAATGCAGATCAGATTCGAGGAGTCTTCGATAAGTATGGAAAGGGTGGAATCTGGGGCGTCATTCACATCGCAGTGAGTACTTCGGGATCGTTTTCTTTCCTCGCGGGACATGCACTGAAAATGCTTCTAGGCGTACAAAGCTGTGGGTGAATCAGGCGAAATCCCCCTGACTTACTATGAGAACAACGTTGGGGCGACTATCAAGCTTCTGCAAATCATGGATGAGTATGATTGCACGAGAATCGTGTATTCATCGTCAGCAACGGTCTACGGTACACCTCCCGACGTTCCGATTCCCGAGACGACCCGACTCCAGGCAGACAGTCCTTATGGACGGTCCAAGGTTATGTCGGAGACTGTCATCAAGGATTTGTGCCAGTGTGAGCAATCCTTCTTCCTGTCCGAACGCGTCTTGAAGCTTATTTCTTTTCTTTTTCTCTACAGCTCAACAAGGCAGATGGCTTGGTCTCGCATTACGATACTTTAAGTACGTGTCGTGCTTCGTGTTTTTCATTGAACCCACTGCTCAATTCATAACCCGCCTTTTGACAGCCCCGCCGGCGCCCACCCATCAGGTCGTATTGGCGAAGACCCTGTCGGAAAGCCTCTCAATCTCCTCCCTATCCTCGCACAGATGGCAATAGGAAGAATCAAGGAAGACACGCTCAAGGTCTTTGGAAACGACTATCCTACGCGGTACGTGATGTGGCTTTCCGCTCATACGAGTCAAAACTTACAAAGTCATTCCTGCATCAATCAGGGATGGAACGTGTGTACGTGACTACTTGCACGTAATCGACCTTGCCTCTGGACACCTGCTCGCGCTGGACGCGTTGACCGGCAAGGACAGCAAAGTCTTCCATGATCGACCGGAGGCGAAGTTCAAAGCGTACAACCTCGGAAAAGGGAGAGGACAGAGTGTGTTGGAGATGGTTGAAGCCATGAGGAAGGCTACTGGTTTCAACTATAAAACGCAACTCACTGGAAGGCGGTAAGTGTGCTGAGTTTCGTCACCTATACAATCACTGATTGTCTTTCATCTGATTTAGAGCGGGTGATGTACCGGATCTGACTGCAGATCCTGCCCTCGCTGAGAAGGAGCTCGGGTTCAAAGCACCTCAGGATCTGGAGACCATGTGTCGGGACTTGTGGAACTGGCAGTCAAAGCATCCGAAGGGATTCGATGAGTGAGTGCACAGCGAGGTGGGAGTTGTTCTCCATTGAGGAGTCGGATATATATAATTGTTTCTAATACTCGTAGATTATAGTGTTTTGCATATCTGATCATCGTATTCAAAGTGGTGGCTATCTGTCTAGTACAAGGGCAGGGCGCCTGGGGTCGACCTGAACGCCTCTTCAATGTACCCTAGAGCTGTCTCCAATTGCTCTCGAGTTACGGTGATCGGCGGGGCAATCCTGAATGTACCACCAAAACTAGGGTGACTGCTCAGGTTTGCCCATACACCCAATTCGTATGCCTTATCCCCAATCCTCTTCGCCAGGTCCAAGGCTGGCTTCTTGCTTTCGCGATCCTCCACGATCTCGACTCCAGCCATGAGGCCCCTTCCTCGAACATCCCCTATGCAGCCGTACCGCGATTGCAGCTTTTCCAATCCCGCATGCAAGAATTGACCAAGCTCTCGGGACCTTTCAACGAGGTTATCTCGCACTACAATTTCCAAAACCTTGTCGCCTACCGCCGCAGGCAACGGGTCATTGACGTGCGTAGTGTAGAACGAGAAATCCCTCTCCATACAAACCCTGTCGATCTCAGCACTGGTCACCACAGCGCTCAGAGGCAACCCATTCCCCAACGTCTTGCTCAGCGTAAGGATATCCGGAACTACACCTTCGTGCATGATAGCCATCAAATCTCCGCAACGCCCAACTCCAGTCTGGGCTTCATCCACAATGAGCAGCATCCCTCTTCTCTCGCAATGTTCCTTGAGGGCTTTAAGGTAGCCCTCCGGAAGCACATGCATGCCGGCCGACGACTGGATTGGTTCAACGATACATGCCGCCAACGAGCCGCAAGACGACATATCGATCATATTCCAGCCGTATTCCAACTCCGCCTGCCAATCATACGTGCCGTCCGGCTTGCGAAACACAGATCGGTACGCGTTGGGGGCGGGCAGCATATGCATTCCTGGCATGAGAGGGCCTTGACCTCTCCTACCGAAGTGATATTGCGTACCGAGCGCCATAGCGGTCATTCCGTGCCAGCTAGCGCCCAAACCGACGATTTCGAATTTTCCGGTGTAGACTTTTGCGAGTTTGATGGCTGCTTCGTTGGACTCTCCGCCGGTGGAGAGGAAGAAGGCTTTGTCTAGCCCATCGGGGAGTAGGGAACAGAGACGTTCGCCTAAGGAGATTACGGGTGGGGAGACCATGCCGGAGAAGAGGTGATCCAGGTTCGCTGCGTGTTCTGATATGGTTTTGACTATTTCTGGGTGACCATGTCCGAGGAGGCAAGACATTTGGCCGGAGGTGAAGTCGAGGATTTTCTTTCCGGAGGAGGTGTAGACGTAGAGACCTTTAGATCCGATGATGATGTCTTTGTTGAAGTTGGTACCGTAGTGGAGGAGGTACTGAGCAGATTTTTTTTGGAGGTCTGCATCGTCCACGGTTTGGTATAGGGAGGGGGGTGAATCGACCTCGTTTGAGATGATTCCTGGGGACATTTTTGGGCTAGAGAGGGTACCGAAGGGGAATCGATAAGCTAGGAAGTTGAAATTCAAGACTGTACTTTATGTAGGCTGTCAATTTCCTCGTGTTCATCCCGAGTCCCTGATCCTGGGATAACCGATTGAGGCCGTGAGCTCGTCTCTGTTCACGCGGATATGATTATACCATGCATAACGCAGTCTTCTAATTACCTCACTGATTCTTTCTTCGAATTTTGGAACAGAAGCGGCAGTACTGTAGATCCAGAGTGAGTGAAACCAATTGGCTCAGTGGCTGACGAGCGCCAGTGCGTCGCCGGGCCGCGGCCCGTCTCTTGCCGCTCCATTGTTCAGATTGTGAGACGCCACGGCCGTGTCGCTGTCTTCCCTCTCCCTTGATCTCACTCTGGGCCTCTTGTAGTCACTTCGACGCGTATTCGACCTCAGTCAACGCGCTCAGTTCAAGAACGATTCTTTCTGCCACAATCCATGGTGCTACGGCTCGTTGGCGTAGTCGTACCAACTCTCGAGCAGGTCACAAAAAACCAGAGAAAGTCCAGCAAACGGAAGAAAAGTTCCGACGAAGCAGACCCTGGTTCAGATGAAGAGGACAGAGTAAGAGGTCGTGGATGACTTGAGTAGAACTATTTACCGATGTTGCATTCCAATCTCAGCCGTCCAAAAGAAGAGCAACCTCAGGATCCAAAGGCGCGTGTTCTAATGCCGTCTGCTCGGAATTCTACTTATATCTTGTGCAGGAATTTGGAGCGCTCCGCCTCAGTTTAAAGGTGCAGAACTAGAGAGGGAGGGACCGGAACTGGTACTAGAAGGAGAGACTCCGGAGGATGACGATGAAGTCGATGTCTCGGGAACGCGTGTAGATGACAAGACCGTCAGAATACTGCGAGATTTCGCGTTTTTCGATGTCAACGACATCGACAGAATGGTGCCATTGGACGCTCATGTAGAGGATGGTACGAGCGTCGAGGGCGCAGGCTTCGTTGCGCCTGTATTCGTGAATGACGAAGACGAGGGGAATGGGGATGACGAGGAGCCCGAGACGAGATATATACGATTGGGGGCAATCTTCGGATTTTGGGTCGATTACGCCTCCGAGAACGGGTACGTATCACCTCATTGTCCGTACGGGATATTTTTACCGATGTCAACATACCTTGAAGTGCGATTTGGGTGGAAACACAATTCTCCTGGTACATCCTGGAGAATTCGTCGGAAGATTATGCTACAATTCATCAGAAATTCATGACACCCCACCGTATAACACAGGTAGTTCTCAACTCAGCGACCCGAGACTCGAAAGAGGATTACCAAAACTTTCTTCGGCGTTCCAAGTTCAACTACGGTTGGAACGAAGGCGATCTTCTCAACTCGGTAAAGAAATCATGACGTTAGAAGCGATGTTTGGGCTTTGCTGACATGTTCTCCTAGGTATCAACAATTCAGCATGCACTCAGTGACGCCCTAGATTTCCTCGACACCGAAGAGCCCATCCCGATGTCTCGGGTTCTCAAGAAACTACTCCCGACTTCCAACATTTCAAACAGATTCATCCGTGGCAGACTTACACGGCCTCGATTCAATCGCGCAGGGACCTCTGACATTCACGCCAGCAAACGGGTCAATCCAACCCATGTCACTCCGCTTATAGCCTCCCTTGCGGGTGGGCTTGTTCGTGAAGCCCTCCAGGTGGTGGGCAAAAAACCATCGTCAAAGTCTCGACTCGACCGCTATCAACAAGATGCACTTCCTCGACTCTTGAAGGACGTAGGAGATGAGAACAAGTTCATCGAGTTACTCGAACTTGACACGCGAGACGCTGAGCATGGGGTATTCTACTCTCGAGTCAAGGTGGGCTCGGAAATGTATCAGGTATGTAGAGCATTGGTCCGTTATTTTCGCTCAAACGACCTACCTTGTAACAGGTTGGAGATGTTGTCCTCACTCCTCGGGAGGACTACCGCTTCTGGGAACCTCATCATATATTCGCCGATCATTTCTGGTAGGTTCATGTACGCCGCGTTTATTGCCTTGCATTATCTTACTCCTCCTTTAAGGTTCGGAAGGATCATCTACATTGACGGATACCAGAAAACAGCACATCTTCACTATCTCAGTCACGGGAGCCATTTTGACCTTGGTGAAGTGGCGCATCCCTACGAGCTCTTTCTAGATCAAACTTGTGTTGAACTACCTTTGACTCAACTTGCTGGTAAAGTTGATGTCACTTTTATACCCGTCCAAAAGATACCCCCTACGATACCCTCAAACAAGTTCTATGTACGGTGAGTATCTTACAGTCTCATTTCTCGACGGAAGCTGTCTGAACGTGACGGTCGTTGCTGGCATAGATATTGTACTGAATTTGGTCCTGAACCAACCAAACCAGCTAAAGAGGAATTCGCACGGCCATGTATACTAGCACTCACTCAAGATCGATACGACTACATGAATTTCCTGTCCTCCGAAGCGCCACCTCCGGACAATTGTCCAAATTGCATCCGGCTCGCTGAACGGCAAGGCGTTAAGGTGAACAAGAACGAACGAAGCTTTGAACACGGAGGCCACACCTTTCATCTCCACGATTTCATTCTCTACTCCTCGAATCCCAATATCAACACTGGTCCGGGCCGCCCGGTGGACATTGGACAATTGGTGGATATCAAGCGCTGTGGGACAGCGATCCATCACCTCAGCGTGGTCCAGCTTGGGAGGATACGTGATGTGGAGGGAATTCCCCCGGAGGAGGTTGTAGACTCTGAGGTTGGTATGGTCCTTTACCTTGTGGAAAACCCTTGCTCAGAACCCCCCGCCGCTAGCGCCACCTTTTCACCACACCGATTACCGAGCAGATTCGACCAACCGACGTCGTGCGACCATGTTTCATGTTCCCGTTTGACCGACTGTCCAACGACTGTCTGGACGACTGGCTCGACATGTCGCCGTATCACTTCTTCCTCAACCTTTCGTTCCCCGCTCGAGACAAGCCAACCTGGACGAAACGCTCACCCCTGAATAACACTCACGGCTGCGGTCAATGTGTCGAGGACAACTGCAAGATGTTCAAGGACCACGCCAACTTTCTGGCTCATCGCAAACATGACAAGCTCTCGACCCTGGATCTTTTCGGGGGCTGCGGGGCATTGGGTCTTGGACTCGCTGATGGAAGCCAGTCCCTGGAAATCACCCATGCTATTGAGATCCTACCTAGCTCGGCGAGAACGTACGAGTGAGTCCATGTTTTGAATTTCTGTGGTCATTCCCTGTCACTGACGACTCTCGTCCTTGGAGGAACTCACGGACAACCCGGAAAACGAAGGTTTACAATCAATGTGTCAATACCATGTTGAAGTATGCGATCAAAGACTATAACAAGCTCCCTCTTGAGCGACCAAAGCAGCTTTGGGATGGCGAGACGGACGTACCGTCACCGCCCCGACCAGGGGACGTGCAAGTCATTGTTGCTGGTTTTCCTTGGTGAGAAAGTGATGGCCTAGGGAGTGCAACCATGCCTTAACCTCATTTTTTCCGCAGCCAGACGTTCTCGCACCTAAATCGGTTCAAGCAAGAGGGCAGCGTCAAGAGCAACCTGATTCTCAATGCTCTTTCGTGGGTTGATTTCTTAAAGCCCAAGTACTGCCTTTTTGAGAATGTTCCGGCATTCAAGGAAGAGAAGCTTAGCATACCGCATACACAGCGAACTGATGGCATTCGAGATGCAGTTCAGAGTGGTTACTTCAAGTTGCTCTTGCGAGCCCTTCTTGAAATGGGGTATCAAGTACGCCACGGGGTGCTTCAGGCGGGAGAGTACGGTACACCTCAAAATCGAGAGAGGTTCTTCTTGATCGCAGCGAAGGGAGACCTTTCACTTCCTGAGCTTCCTGAACCCACGCACTTCTTCCCGACCCACAAAAACCCCTCCCCAAAGTACAACGTCCCGCACCACATTGTGACCATCAACGATGCTATCAGTGATCTTCAGCCTTTCGATTGGTGAGTATATTCGATGCTCATGGCATGTCTCAAGTGTTGACAACCGTCGTTGTATTTTATCATGCAGGAGGGATCCGGGTCTTGAACCTGGTACTGATCGTGGTCCTGGCGAGCAAGACAGAGCCAATATCCCTGTTTTCGACTGTACGGGATCTAAATGCGGTTTTGAAGGACCAGTTGCCTACGTCGGTCCTCCGCAAACGCGTTTCCAGAAACAAGTCCGACGAAGACCAACTTCCGACATACAACACTACACGAAGGTTTTGACAAGGGATCATGTTAAAAGGTGAGATTGTTCTTCATCAGCGCCAGCTGTTACTCTGCCACATAAACTTTCTGACCATCGTTTTCGTTTCAGAGTCTTGGGAATCCCGGTGTCTCCTTATGCCGATTACAGGAGTGAGTCACTTTGTAACATGATTCGTCATTTCATGACATGATTCCACACTATTAGATTTGGGCCCGAGTCAGAGGAACCGTGAGACGCTCAATCCATGCTCTTCAGTTGGAAGGAAAGGATATACCCCAGGTTTGTTAAGCCCTGACGCTCGGGTTCATAAGCTCAAACTGCCATTCTTTCAACGCACAGGACTTTTCGGAAGACTGAACGGCAATCGTTACTTCCCGACTACGGTTACGAACTTGGGGCCTACTGCCAAGCAAAGCAGAGTCATCCATCCATATGTTTGCCTCTTCTGTTGCTTTGCCTTCGCGTTCTGATCGTATTGTTATTTTTCGTACCGTGAAGTGCAAGCGTATGGTTTCAGTGCGAGAATATGCCCGTTCACAAGGTTTCCCGGATAACATCGTCTTTGTCGCTCTCGACGATAGGTCTAGAGTGGTCACCGTGAGCAAGACCTCCCTCCCTCGCTTTGCATTACAAAAGCTAATTCATCCACTGGCTTTTTTTCCAGATGGTAAGTGCATTCCGAGAAGATTATCCCGCTCGAGCTTATATTCTCTTGTGTAGCACCGCGAAATCGGGAATGCGGTTCCTTTCCCACTTTCCATGGCTATCGGGGCAGAGTTCCGGAAGGTCCTTCAGGACGAGTGGGCTCGGAATGTTATCGTAATTGACCAGGACGACGAGATGTGAATGTTTCTGGGACCGCTGGATAATTGTACAGTCTGAATCAAGGCGCGGGGTTGGATCAGGTACTGCATGGTTCTCGCGCCGTATGTTGGAGGTCTTTTGGGAACCTAAGGCGCCGAGACGAAGTCCTCAGTCAAGGGGATGCACTAGTAGGGTACTATCCGGGGCCTCGACGCGAGTAGAGGATTTTCGATATGATAGCTACCACGACGAATGTCAAGGGTGGATATGAGATAAGATGTACAATGTAAACCACCTTCCTCCAAGCTCCGATTTGTATCGTACACATCGCATCAGGATACATGATACATGATACATTGTAAGGGTAAGTATTGTGTGTATATTCATATAACCTCCACCAGTGAGGACACATTCAATGTTCCCACAAAAGGCTCCTCCACGACGGACTCCGAAACGGTCCACCAGGTGACTGTTGCCCAGACTGAGGCAGATCTGTTGGTACGGTTGATTTGGGATACGATATCGCGACGCTCGCGATTCTGTCCATCTTCAACACCTTCATATCCTCCCGCGCGTGCAGATCTTCATCCGTCATAACTCCCTTCTCGCGATGATACGATACGTAGAAATGGCGGAACGGCTTCGCAGCAGGAGGGCTCGAGGTAGGTTCCACAATCGCCTCCGTATTCGTATTCGCATTCGTATTCGCACTACCGTCCCCATCGGACACCAAACGCTGCGGCCGCCCCCCCATCCTCGAATGCACGAGTCTAACCAACGCCGCCTCCGTCACCGATTCACACCTCTGCAACGTAAGACTCTCAAGCTCAGGACACAGCATCGACGTCGACGAAGGCATCAAATACCCAAGAAACTCGTCCGTCAGGATCGCATTCTCCGCAATCGACTCTGGCGTGATCGCACCGACCATAGGGTTCTGATGGTTCAAAAAAGCCATTCTCTGACGATCTCGTAAGACCGTCCAGAGACACTCGTCGATCGTCAAGGATTTGACGGTCGGTACGTTTGTCAGGCACTCGATGAGAGCTGATTGAGTCATGACGAATCCGATGTCGAGGCTTTCGAGGCGACATCCGGACCGGAGGAGACATTGGAGGAAGGGAACTCGTGGAGGGACGGGACCTTCAAAGGGGTCTATGATGTTGCCGAAACGGACGGTGAGGTGTTTGAGATTGGGTGTGCAGATGGTGTCGAAGAGTGCTTGGACTTGGCTGCCGACTGCTTGGTTGTCTGGGAGGGCGTGGGGGACTGGGTTGAGTCCGTGTAGGTGGATGAGAGGTATCTCGAATTGGAGCATGAGAGAAAGTGTGTGTAGGGAGGGAAGTGTGATTTTTATGTCTCCTCCTCCTTCTGGGGGAAGACTGGAAGTATAGGGAGGGCGGAAACCGGCTGCTAAGATGACGGATTGGAGGCTTGGTGCGCCTCTGGAGAGTACTCGGAGGATGTCCTCTGGTTTCTGAGCGCCACTCATCCCAGTTTCAGCTCTGAAATGGGTGAGTTTGGACCAGTCGACGTCGAGTTTGTACACATTCTGGATAGGTTCGTGTACTGTTAATTGGCGGAGAGCTGGTGCGTTGCAGATGAGCCCTGCCAAAGGAACCGCCTGGTTTGCCGCATCGTTGTTGGCTACGGGTCCCAATACCAATAACTGCCTGGTAGCCATGTCATAGTCAACACTGAGCGTCCGCAACTGTTTGAGCTCCTCCGGTTTCGCGGTCTGCTCAATGACCTTCAACAACCCCGACGGAACGCGCAGCACGAGATCTCCCCATTTATGACTGAACGAAAAGAAAACGTCGAGTAAAGGTTTGACAACCTCCTCCAACGCGATCCTGTCGCGGTTGAGCCCAACGACGAGTGAAATGGAGAGAGGTAAGGATCCTGATCTCGACAACCATGTCTTCACGCCTTCGCTTCTCCTCTCCGCAATCTCTTTGAACCTCTGTTCGTGCCTCTTCGTGACCGACGGGAAGTAGATATGGATTCCACGCCATAGACGTGTGGTCGACAACGCGATTTCTCGCCATCGCCGACAGACGAATGTGAGTAGCAACGGTGCCTCTGTAAGGCTTCTCGTCGGGTTCCGGTCTTTGTCTTGGAGACAGTGCACGAATATTTCGGATAGGACCTCTGGCGGAAGACGACGAACGGGGGAGATGAGAGCACTGTGACTGTTCACGAAGCTTTGAAGCCTGTCTCGTTGGGAAAAGAGATAGCTGAGGGTCGATTTGAGATGTTGAATTTCAGAGTTGAGTCGTTTGAGTTCTTGGGTTGGTTGAATGAGTAATTCTCGTATTTGGCCTATCTCTAGAGATGTAGCGGAGTGATTTGTGTTCAGGACATTTTGGAATTGAGAATGGGGTAGCATGAAGGTTGGGAAAGGGGGAGTCGCAGCGAGTGGCAGTGGTGGTAACGCAGGGACCCTTGCTGGCAGAGCTTACTTATGTGCCTCTGTGAGGCACAGGACAAAGCTCAACGCCTCAAGGCATTCACTAACGGAATCGGAAGGTTCCAAGGGAACGCTAGCAAGTACACGCATCTGCATTATATTGAATATCTGTACATAAATCTTGGCGTGTGTGAGGTATAAAGAAATAAGTGAATCCATCCCATACTCCGACCATCTCACAACCGTTGTGTTTTGAGTACACATTCGTGAACGAAATACTCATGAAATCGGTCGTCTCTCGTGAGTTCAGGGTGGAAGGTCGTCAAAAGGTGCATGCCTTGCCGTATCGCAACTATCGCCGTTGCGTCTCTATCAACCTCTTCTGCCTGGTCAATGAGAGATTTCGGAACGAGGTCGTGCGGCAGACGGGCAACAATCTGTATCGGAGGGTCGTTGGGGGAGTTCTTGAGGGACAAAATGACCTGAAGTATCGAATGGTTTGGTCAAACAAAAAATTCCAGCACCAAAGGGCAATTTGGACGGCTCACGGGTGCTCGAATGAAAACTCCAGTGAAAGGATGTCCAGAATCACGTAGTCCTTCAACCTGAAGAGGTGCTTCAAATGATTCAACCTGGCAGCAGCGGAAAAAATGAGCCGTATAATCAACCACACGTAGTAGAGGCAACTCACCTGCGATCCCCAACCATTCCTCGCTATCGATATCGACATTCCCCCAAGCACCTCCTGCCCACCCTTCTTAACTCCAGTAACGGCCTGCGAAAGCAAGATAGCTCCTGCACAGGTTCCCCAAACAGGTTTAGTCTTCACGAAAGATTTCAGCGGTTCTAAAAGTCCAGATAGCCGGGCTAGTAGCGCGATAGTAGTAGATTCTGTGACAACGGACAATCGTATCAGCTATCATTCCGTTTTAACAGGTTTTCGGCCGTTCCTTACCTCCTCCGGGAATTATTAGGGCGTCGCACTGATCTAGATCTTGAGATGTCCGCACCTGAAGGACGCGTAGCTCTCGGTTTAGGTTTAGTCGCTCCAAGGAGGCTTGATGTTCTGCAAAAGCTCCCTGCAGTGCTGTTAAGCCTGTCGGTGAGCAATGGCAAGCCAGATAAGAAGATCCTCACTCACCAAGGATTCCGATAGTAAGTTCTCGCGGAGGAAGAGAAAGAGCCATGATTAACGTCTATAACTATATCGAATGTAGAATGCCGATTCGAGATGCAAGTTATGCTCTAGGATTGAGATGTTAGTAGAGAGCTCCAGAGATGAGATGAAGAAGAAGAAGATCTAGGTAAAGGAAGGAAGGAAGAGACCGGGAGAGAACTATGTGCACAAGAAAGAGCAGAGAAAAAAAGACGAGTCGATTGCCTACGGACTTCGGGGGGAAAAGTGCCTGCCGATTGAATTACCGGATGTACGGGATTCCTGCCGGTGCTTTGACTCACAAGGCGTCTTCCTGCTCGGTGCTGGACAGGTCACTAGTGCACTCTTCAGGATCGATCACTGAGCTACTTCAGACGTTCAAAGAGTTGGAAGAGACTGCGAGGAAACTAAATCTTGATTCTCCAGGCGATAGAAATAGGATTATCATCGGAAAAGAGCTAATCTACATCTGGTCAATGACTGCTTTTAGACTGGCCTCGTCCAGTATTTCGAATCCTTTCTCCTTCGTGACCTATCATCGGGTTGTCAGAAAGATTTGGTCAGAACGAGTGAAGAGTGGACCCACTTGTGCTAATTGTACATTGTGTTGATCCAACTTCTCCTCCATGACTTGCTTGAGCACCTTCATCGTCAATATCTGAGCTTCTTG